>JAJGOT010000209.1:1115000-1125000 GCA_022457155.1 Cladopsammia gracilis
AACAGGGTCAAGAAGGCTTGAGAACGGACTTGTTGTCCCAGGAACATTCAAAGCGGGAGATTTTGCGGCTGAAAGAACTTTGCGCCCACATGGACATTTTAGTTGAAACTCTGAAAAAAATTCCAACATTCTCGTAGATTTTTCAGACAATGAAATTATAGATTGTGTTTGTACACTTTATTTACCGTACTTGTGTTTTGGGGGATGGGAGGGGGGGCGCTTATTTGAGGTTGGGCGCTCAAAATTATTTTTTGGGGGGTGGGGTGGGCGCTTATTCGAGGCTGGGCGCTTATTAACTTTTCCTACCTAAAGGGTGGGCGCTTATTCGAGGTTGGGCGCTAAATCGAATAAATACGGTAATTCCAGATAATTTAAAGTAATTTATCGTTTTTTTTTTAACAACATGCATAACGAAGGAGAAACGACCCGAAACATTTAACATAATTGTAACTTTTCTTGGTCGATTGTGCGAATACATTCTTTCCACGGGCGAAAAAAAAAACATGAGTGTGAACTTTAAGACAAACTTGCTGTCACGTGAAGATGGTGACAGTTTTCGACACCTATAAAACCTGCTGGGAAAACGGCCCAATAATAGTAAATTTTAATTTCCTGAGCCTTTCTTATTCTATATGGCGAGACAAATCCGTGAATGTTTGTATTGGTACGGATGTTAGCTCTCCCAGCAAGATCGAGATTTATTATATTTATTTTATGTTTGTTTTCATGTCTATTGGTAGACGTACTATTAGTTTTTATCTCCTGTAAGTTAATGTTTAACTTACAGGAGTATTATGTGGGCTAACATGCATTCTTTGTGCATTTTTGTTAGCAAAATGTTTGTTAGATACTATTAATAGACTTTCTAGTGAATTTGTGGGGACATTCTTGTCGCATTTTTGTTAGATGCTATGATAAGAACACAAGAGTCGAGTAGCATATTTTTTGAAAGCACTACGAAATTAGGAGCGCTGTGCAGCGCCTCAAAAGCGCTTCAACTGAAATAGCTGTACAGCGTATATGCAGCGTTTCAGAAGCCATGCAGCAGCTTAAGTCAAGTTGAAGCGGCCTGCAAAAACGCTGTGTAGCTCTTGGAAGCCCTCCGCAGCGGTTTTGCAGTGTTTGGTAGCTGTTTGCTAGACTGTAAAAAGCTGTCAAGTAGCTGCTAGAGGCTGCACGACACTGCAGATCTAAAATTCATAACTTTCTTCGCGGAGACGACTGAATCACCTCTGCATGACAATATTATAAAAGTCTCAAATTATTTGATACAAATATCACGCGTGATCAGCGTTCTCATGTACCACGTTTTCAGTCAGTAATACACCACTGAATATTTCGCTGATAACTGGTTTCAAGTGAACAGTTTCTCCAATTAACTGCAGATCATAATACCTTATTGTTATGTACATTACTAATTTTTGTGGTCACTTCGCACCATGGTTTTGCGAGACTTTTAATATTCTCGCGATTTGGCAACCTTCCTTGTCTTCCTTGGTTTGCGGGATTTCGAATCCACTGAAAAATGTTCCCGCATCTTTCTTTTGTCTGGCATCAAAACTTAGTTGAAATTTAGAAACTTTTTTTAAATAAAAGAACCGAGACAAAAGGTTGAAACTGAATGAAGTGAACCCGCGCGGTGTATAGTTTACATGAGATAAGATCAGAGCACATGATCGATCAGCAAACTCATGGCAGCTTGCATGCAACCGTTTTCCGACTTTAGATACAAAGTATTATTTTTTGACACTCAGTATTTACCTTATCTGTAGGTTATTATTTAACTTTTTCCGTGAAGTTCTTTTTATTCTAGCCCATAAAAAAGAAAAATCTGCCACCCCGGGATCGGGAACTGAGGTCACAAATGTTTTGACACATGATTTGACCGTAAACTGATACCTGTGGAATGCTGCGGCGCTGTAGATCGTTAAATTTTACTGTATTTTAGCGCGCATTTGAAAGTATGTTGTTCTTTCACTTTTGCGTCGCAAATGGTTTAATAGAATATCAAGACATGAAGAACTGAAGTTGAAATGGGCAGAAGCAAACAGTTTACACTCTACAAAAGTGCATAAATGTGTGTTACTTATCGCAAGCAAGCAACTGTGCGTGGCAGACCGGCCGCATGTATGGGTTGTAATGAAAACGAAGAACACGAGAAAGACGAGAACGAAGAACAAGAACACGAGACTTTGATAGGAGAAATTGTGGCGGTAAAAACCGAGGTGAGTTCATTGATCAAAGAAACAAACAAACGGTTCAAAGCTTTGTTCATTGCCTCAAGAACGTATTTGAAGGAAAAATCGTATTGTCATGACTGACAAAACCGAAATATCGGCATGGTTCGTTTGCTTCGTTGTGTTATACCGCTGACCAGCTCACTGCTAGCTCCTGCAACTTAGCGGCCGAGATTGCGAAGAGATTGGGAGAGGAAGTTTCGGATCGGTTTCGATCCGTTTCCATACTTTGCGGTGAACATCGATCCGAAACTACCTCTCCCAATCTCTTCCACCGCGGAGATTTCGTTCCATGTAAACTGTGGCAAATCTATGATTTCTTGCGAAGGTTTTCTTTTTCTATGGCCATCTGCAGCCGCAAAGAACGAAAAAGCCGACATGTTTACAAGCGCACATGTTGCGCGGCCGCAAAGCTACCGGTAAGCGCGGCCGCTAAGCTACAGGAGCTAGCAGTGAGCTGGTCAGCGGTATTAAACAACAAAGTAAACGAACCATGCCGATATTTCGGTAGTCATGTCAATACGATTTTTCCTTCAAATACGTTCTTGAGGCAATGAACAAAGCTTTGAACCGTTTGTTTGTTTCTTTGATCAATGAACTCACCTCGGTTTTTACCGGTACAATTTCTCCTATCAAAGTCTCGTGTTCTCGTTATTCGTTCTCGTGTTCTTCGTTTTTTCGTTCTCGTGTTCTTCGTTTTTTCGTTCTCGTGTTCTTCGTTTTTCTGATGATAAAACTAGATTTTACACAGGGTTATCGGACTTCCATTTACTTACTAGAACATTCGAATGTTTCACCTTATGTGACTAGGAGGACAAAGACACTTTCTCTTTTCCAGGAGTTTGTTATGGTTTTTATTAAACTGAGACTAAAGGTACCAAATCTAGACCTAGCATACAGGTTTGAAGTTTCTCTTTCAACTGTGTCGCATGTCTTTAAAGCGTGGATAGAAGTATTAGATGTGCGCCTATCACCCTTAATATCATGGCCAGAACGGGAAGAACTATGGCGAACGATGCCCAGATGTTTCCAGTATTCTTTTGGCAAGGCAACCACAATCATCATAGATTGCTTCGAAATTTACATCGATCGTCCTTCAAATCTGTTAGCAAGAGCCCAGACATATTCTCATTATCAGAGCCACAACACTGTTAAGGTTCTTACTGGGATAACCCCGCAAGGATCTGTTTGCTTCGTGTCAAGCGCCTGGGGTGGGCGAACGTCTGATAAATACCTAACTGAACATTGTGGAATGCTTAAGAATTTAAGGCCTGGTGATTTAGTCATGGCCGACAGGGGGTTTACCATTGAAGAGAATTTGTCACTATATCAAGCAAAACTCGCTATCCCAGCCTTCACGAAGGGGAAGAGCCAGTTGGATCCTATCTCTGTCGAAAAGACAAGAGGGATAGCCAATGTACGTATACATGTAGAAAGGGTGATTGGTTTGTTGACACAAAAGTAAAGTGTGTTGCAGAGTGTATTACCTATTGATTATCTGCTGTGCTCAGATAAAGAGGGAAACAGGTGCTGCCCTATGGTGGACAGATTGATCAGAGTCTGCTGTGCCCTCATAAATCTTTGTCCCTCTGTGGTACCATTTGACTGAAAAATTTATATATTTTCATTGGTCCACTGTTTCACCTGGGTGTTGTTTCAACAATTTTTTAAATGTGTTTTGCCCCTTCACACCAAAGGATAAACATGTTTAAAAGCTGTTCAGTTAAACATGGTTGAAAATTGTTTTTCTCGTAAAAGCTACTTACAATGTACTGACGTTTCTCTATTACAATTTATGTGAAAATTACAGTGTGTGTTTGAATTCATTTAAATCCTGTGCAAGAGCCAATTTTCCATATTTCTGTTGCTGGTTTTAAATTTTTAAAACCTGGTTTAATTAAACTTGTTTAGTTGGAAACATAAGTGAATATGTGTAGGTGTTTATCAATGATAAATTTCTAACACATGTCTTTTTAATATGCCTATCCAGAGTAGCTAAATAATCACATTGTTTTAAGTAAAGATCCGCACAAGAAGGATAGTATTGAACGGCAATGGAATGTCAACTTTTTTCATTGTTACAACTAGTGATCTCATTGGCCTTAACTCAAAAACCGCTAAAAAGTTAAGGTTCAAGGTGCATTTTGTCTATTTTTTTTTTTAAGGTTTCAAGTGATATGAGACCCAATTGCACAACATGCAATTTTTAAAAGATATTGTATTTGGGGAACTTCATCAAAGAAGCAAAAATTTATTTGATGCAAATGGATTTTCTTTATTTTTATAATGAAATATAATTATTAACCATCAGCTCCTCCTCTATTCTTGAAATCAAAGATATTCTATGTGGAAAAGAGACAATGCCACAGAACAATGAAGTTTGCTATCATTCTTATGTGGAGCAGTACTTAAACAAGCTTGTAATACTAAGCGTAAAGTACCCATAGAGTTCCTTATGGGCCCTTTGCTGAATATGGTCACATGGTACAAAAAACACCTTGCTGGATAGCAAATAATGCAGTGGGGCAAGAAAAACAAAGAGATTACATCATTCAAAAAGCTAATATCCCTTCTTTTCAAGGTCCCATTGCTTTGTTTGTCTTAAATCCAGCAAGGTGTTTTTTGTACCATGTGACTGTATTCTGCAAAGGGTCCATTGTGCAAACACTTTTGGGAAAAATGATTAATTTTTCATTTTTACTTGATATAATAAAAATATTGACGGGGTGCATGGATCGAAGCCGTACAATTGACTCGTGAGGTGATGTCAATTATTTCTTTCTTTCATAAGTAATCAGACGTTCATTTGAAAGGAGAATTCAGCAGATTATGAGAAGTCACCAGGCTTTTTTCCATGCATCCTTTAATAAGGAAATATATGGTTTTAACTTTGATGCAAGAGGGTGGCATGTCAGGTGCCGTATTTTTCTAGCAGCTGTTTGAAACCAGTAGTTATTGGTAACTAATGTTCTGATTTTGAAAAGCATGATTAGGCCTTGGAGGGAGAAATGTAAATTATTTTTCAGATTTATAAAAATAAATTAAATCCATTATGTACAAAATAATGTGGAGTGAGTCTCAGACACACTGCTTTGTCTGATTTTCTAAACTCAGAGCAAAGGGAACATTTCCATTTTTCCTGCTTTTAAACATGCACAAAGGTGGTTTCTCAGTTTTGTAGTATCAAACTCCAGCAAGTTAGGGGGAACACCATGAACCAAAGCTGTCGCAAATGCAGTGGCAAATACACCACAGTCTGATCCATTTCTCTGTTGTTGGATGGGAACAACATTTAGACCAGAAAAACTATCAGTTCCAACTGGGTTTATAGTTTGCTCTTCAACTTCCTTTGATATTACATTGTGATACAAACTGTCATACAAATTGACAATACCATTACTGCATCCTACTGAGCTAATGCACACCCAGTGGTACCTGCCTGTATGCAGAATCTGTACAAAACGGTTAATAACTTTTGTGAATTGACGGACAGGACCTAATACATGATCCTGTAAATCTTGCATAGTAGGATCAATCTTCTTGAGATTTAGATGAACCGCTAGAATAATGTCATCATTCAACCATCCAGTTGGTGATAAAATTAGCTTGAAGTGACGATCATTCAAATTTCCATTGTTGGGTGTGCTAACACTGTTACATGTAGATGCTTTGACGCTGTTACTATTTGTAACTTTTATCTTAGCCTTAGTTTCAAAGGTTTGCTGCACTACAGTTTGGACAAAGCCAAGTTGTTTTGGCGTTGTTAGGCTTGCGCTTGTAATTCATGCATGACAAGTGGAAAAACTTTCCATTCATACAAGGATTGTTGTGGCATTCTATCAGTTTATCACTTGCTGTGGCCTTCTGATTGCATACACAGATAGCTGTGTCTAGTTTGACAGCTTTCTTTGTTGTGTCATCTGACATTGATGGCTTTTGAGGCGGTGAACCTTTGTGGCACAAAAGGCACATCCAGTTCTTTGGCACTCCTGTGAGTTTAAGACAGGACAAGTGGTAGGATGAAATAGGGCATGCTGTATTAGAACAATGAACAGCAGCCTCTCTTGTTTCATTCCTGCAAAAACATACTGCCCCAGCATCAAACTGTTTTAGGGTTATGTCACGTTTCACTGTACCAGCGCCCTAAAGTTTCCAAAAATTTTTTAGCTTAGGAAGTACAGTGTCCCAGTGATGTTGGTTTGGGGTAACTCTGACACACAAACTCAATGGGCCGATTATTTAAACGAAGTTTAGACAACGTTTATGAAAGTCATCGTTTAAACCATGAGTACCGATTATTTAAACGTTGTTTATCCATAACAGTGTTCAGGCAGTGTCTAAACACCGACTAAGGAACAATAGTAAGTTAGACCTACTTAAAGGTAGGTTTAAACGCTGTTTAACAATATTTTCATGGTCAGCCATTTTGAAATGGAGGGACCACTGCGCTACAGACAGTTAAGAAACTACGCCAATCGACGTAATATGCATGTTCGACAAATTCGGCACTTAGGGATAGATTGAACCCATTAGAGGAATACGAAGACGAAGACTTTCGATTGCGTTTTCGCCTTACAAAGCATTCGGTCAGTAACCTCGTTAAAATTTTGGAGAAAGACCTTCAACATCAAACAAGGAGAGGTCTGCCGCTTACACCAATGCAGCAAGTGCTAATTGCTTTAAGATTCTATGCGACAGGAACTTTCCAGAGGGTTATTGGCGACTTATTTGGTGTTTCGGTATTTGCAGCATGCACAGTCATTCACAAGGTTTCAAGGGCTATTGCGAAACAAAAAGGACAATTCCTGTCATTCCCAGAGAACCTGGCTGATAACAAGAGAACGTTTTATGATGTTGCGCACTTTCCAGGTGTGATCGGGGCCATGGATTGTACCCACATCAGGATCATATGTCCAAACAAAGAAAATGCGATTGCATTTGTAAACAGAAAGCAGTTTTACTCCGTCAACGTCCAAGCCGTTTGTGATAGCGATGCCCTTATTACTAACATCGTAGCCCGCTGGCCTGGATCGACTCATGACTCACGCGCTTTTTCACTGAGGCCAAGCTAAAGATGGCGTCCAAATATCGGGATGATGAAATTCGCACCGCTGTCCGCAAAGAGGTTTCTAGGATTCTTGGAGAAGAAAGGGGATCTTCTGCATCAGGAACACATGTACAATTTGAGCCCACCAGTCGTCCCACAGCAGATCGTGTTCGCACATCGTCGTCGTCCTCTGTAGCCGATCGCACTTTATCCTTCGACGAATTTTACAGGAAGCGTGAAGATGAACGGCGAGACGGTTTTCAGAAACCTCCGAAAAAGAAAATGAAAAAGAAGAAAAATCAAAGGCGAAAAATGTGGAAATCAAAGTAGGTCTGGCGGCTCAGTCAGACGGTGTGATAAAGGCGCGTCGCGGAAAAATGCAAATCATAACAGTGAACTCTTCCGCGAGCAAGGAAGAGATTCTGCACAAGGCGGTGGCGAAACATGCGAGTTTTGACCAGACTTTTGATGAAACCCTAGAATATGTTTTGGTTTATCCCGACTTTCGGGAGGTTACTAATATTCCCGGGACAGAGGCTGTGTTTTCACTAGAGTCTTACAAGTCAGCCCTTTGCAAAGACTACAAAAGGTTGGTTTTTATCTGATCTCGCATGACCAGTTCATTGATACAAATGCAGAAAGTGACAGCGAAAATTCTCATTTGTGCACTTATGGATTTTCCGGGGGATGCCACAAAGGAGCAGTCAAACCAAAGACAGTTCAAAGCCCAGTTTGTTGATTGCCCCAAGGCAGGGTAGACCAAATAAGTCACAAATAGGTAAACTGAACACAACAACATTTAATTCAGAACGGTAGCCATTACAACCCGAGCATATGCTCTTCTCCACCCATGAGGCACGATGGTAAATGCACGCATGCATTGCGGTCCTTAACTACGAGCATAAATTATACAAATTATGACATGTCAACACAGTTCAGCAGGTCATTGCTGATGGTGATGATTACGATGATGAGAAAATGTTGAAAAGTTGCCCTTGGGATTCCTATCAGTTTCCGCCTTGACTGAATTGACTGGTAAGTTCAGTTGCATGAAACATTTTTTCTCTTTTGATAAAAGAGTAAAAGAATTAGGAACTCATGTCAGTAGAGTAGCCATGGTTATCCAGAGGGGGTGAGGTACTAGGTATATTAGTGACAGGGAGGTACAAAGGCGTTTTGGGGGTTTGAAATGAGCAATTGTGGTCTTTGGGTTTTTTGAACGTTTTTGTCGGATTTATTGGGCCGAAAGATTTTTTTTGTGTGGAGAAAAAGGATGATTTTTCCTTTGTTAATAACAATGGAATTGATTGCAGAACAAGTGATGTACATGTCTTAAAGGAAGCCTTTCCAATGAACTAATATGAATTAATATATGTTGTATTTGTTGCAATGAATTGAAACTTTTAAGACTTATATTAAGACTTTTAAAGAAGCTTTTTAATCTATCTTACGAACTTTTAACATTTTTATCCCAAGATTCACTTTAAAGTAATTTTTATACAATATTACGTTTCACTTAAACAATATTATTGTTAATTTATTATACATACCTTTTAATTTTTTTATCCAATGATTCATTTGATTAATTTCTTTTATACACTGTAATTTTTGTGCACGACTGAACTTTGCATGGAAGTCTGCGCTTCATAAATTAATCATTATTAATTATTATTAATATTAACCAAATAAAAAATTCATTTTTCTTATGCTTTACTTACAGTGTACTGTTCTACTCACTTCTGTTAAGCTTAAGAAAATGTTTTTATGATTCCCAACTTCATGTACTTAACCTTTCATATGTCTGGTTTTAATGTCTTGTGCGCAGTTCAACAACTGTTTTTCTTCAATTTCTTTAAATCAATAAAGTACACCCATGCTGTGCATGTTTACATGCATGATGATGAAAAATAAAATACTGGATAAATATACATATATTTTTATTTCAAATGTTTTCCTTTTGGGAGGAAGGGGAGCGGATGAATTAAGAGTCCATAACAGATATCCTGAATTACTGCATTAAAATTTCACTTTGTTTTCTTTTCCAAAGACTTGACGATATCTTAAGCAGACTCTACAAACATGTGAGTCAAGAGCACCGCATAGATATAAGAGTTAGCAGACATGATCTCTGGGATGGAATCGGACAGTTAAGACGCAAAAAAAATGTAGATGGCATCTTGAAAGTACATTTCTTTGGGGAGTCTGGGATAGACACTGGAGGGCCACGAAAGGAGTTTTTATCTGGTAGATTTATATTTCGATTTAGATTTATTTAGATTGCAGTAGTTCATGTAGAGGTGAATTGAAGGATTGGTGCAAGGGGAATGTCAGTGATGTTATTTATATTTAGTTATTCGTCCTATTGTTTTAGTAATTTTAGCTTTGTATTGATGATTACGGCCAGAAACTACCCTTCTAGCAGGGTACCCTTTCGATCTACGATTTAACGGGAACTCTGCAAGCAGGGTAACCAAAAGCTAGAAAAATGCCCCAAATGAAAAATGCCATTGCTTATAATCAACAATTAAGTTATTACTATTTAATGAAGTGGAGGTAAAAAGAGGTGGATATCTACTTTCCCATTTCATGGCTCCGCAAAAATATCCACCACTTTTTGTTGATACTTAAGTTGATAGTTGTTTCAGTATATATATATATATATTATATATATATATATATATACCACACAAGTGAATATAGCCAGCCCTCAATATGT
>JAJGOT010000209.1:1130000-1361196 GCA_022457155.1 Cladopsammia gracilis
CTTTGTGGTGCCCACATAGAACTGTTTCATACCATGAAGAGCTTTCTTGTGTTGGTCACTAGACAGCTTAGACAGGGCAGAGCGAGATTTCTCTCCCACTTCCATCTGAGAAATGGACAGTTGGTTGTCTGGCTTGGAATAGTCTACTGTCAGCAGGCGCTTCCCTCTTTGTTTTTCAGGGCTTGGCTTTTGCGGAAGCAACCCTAAGGGACTTCAGAAGCTCACACATTGTATCACACAGTAAGTGAATCAGTGGCCCTTCACTCTGGAAGAAATATAGAAACTTCTTAAACATTGGTTCCACAGATAATAGAAAAGCCAGTTGAACTGGAAAGGACTTCTTTTGTAACTTTCTACAGATATGATTGTACCACTCATTCTTCTCCAAGGGCTTGAAAGTCTTCACCTGTGTAGCTAGCTTGGGCAATTCTTCAAAGAAGTATTTCTTAATTGCTTCCCAGTTCTTGACAATTCTGTCTAATGCTGGAATAAGGGTACGCCACCTGCATTGTACATGCTGGATGAATAGGTCATCATCAAGCCCCAGATCATTCAACACGTGGATGTAATCTTCTCTGCGAGGTGAGCTCTTCAACCAATAGAAAAGATCTATGGCTAGTTCCTCAAATGCCTTTCCATATGCATTAATACATGCATGGAAAGCATTATGCACAACATGAATGTTGCAAGGGATGAATGGCAAAAGACCTGCAGGAAGTCCTTCATCTAAGAGTACGTTATTGACTGTACTCCATGTGGTTTTGTTGACATTTGGTCCATCTAACGCCAAACTTACTAAGCCTGAGAGAGGCAGCTGGTAGCCCTATTCCTGAAGTATGTTGACAATTTTCTTTGCAACATCATCATAATGGCATGACCAAGGATTAGTGTCTGCAAGAATCTTACACTGATCTCAATTTTCTCTTGAAGCAGTTCATTGGTGACAAATATTGGTACATTAAACAGCAGCTACACATACTGAACTTACTAGTTTACTCTTTGCTTGACCCAGGAAATTCACTGCCTTTGTTACATCCACCAGTACAAAGTTTATGAGCTTAGCAATATTTTTTTCCTTTTTTATTCTGAATAAAATTATAGGGATTATAGGAAATTTTTTTTTACTATATAGGGAGATATATGGAAATTGAAAAAATATAGGAAATATAGGGACACTTGAAGCCCTGTCACTCGTTCATTGAGTTCCTCGTCTATTATTTTACGTCTCTTGAGGCCATAGTCTTTGAGCCTTCGTTTTAGAGTTCGTTGATTCATGATCATATTATGTTGCTTCTCCAACATTAGTGTAACGGTGCCTGTAAGTAAGACCTCTGTAGAAGTAATACTAGATTATATCTCTTTCAGACCCATGCGGTAAGTCGTCATGTTTACTTGCGTCACTTGCTAATTCGTCATCGCTAGAGCCACTTAACAAAGCTTCCCTCTGCGACGCCATGTTTTTACTTCGGGCATTCGAAAAAAAGCGCGAATTAGAGTTGGAAACTAGGTCTCGGTCCTACTCGTACACATGCGCGCGCATAGGGATTTTTTTTTGGGGGGGGGTGTGCAGGTTTTTTTAGGGGAGTATGCGGATTATTTTTACGGGAGTGTGCGCATTTTTTTTAGGGGAGTGTGGGAATTTTTTGTCAGGGGAGTGTGCGGTTTTTTTGTTTGAAGTGTGTGCGAGTTTGTTTTGTTTGCAGTGTATAGGTTTTTTGTTTGCTGGATGCGGGGATTTCTTTTAATCGGAGTGTATTGTTAATGCTTTTCATTTAAAATTGTTGTGAAAATTATAATTGAAAGCGGTGTCCCTTATGGGCCACCGTACTAAAGCGACGTTTTCCGTGTCTGCACTCGGGACTGCGCACCACCTTGGCGAATACCCTCGTCATTATTGTGGCCACTGCAGTGTTGCATAATTTCGCCATTATGCATCGAGAGCAAGACTTTGATGAAGACATTGAAGATGAAGATAATCCATTTGACATTGTTGCTGCAGCAGACGCAAGTGGGAATGCCAAACGCCAGCTCATTATTTCACGATACTTCGCTTAATAAGATTAATGATTTCATTAAATTGCATGTAAGATTCATTGACAACAAAATAGGAAACAAAACAGAACATTCACCCCAATTAATTAATCTTTTAATTCCTTTTTTGGGGGAAATTTATGATGGTTACATTTCATGACATGAATATTTCAAAGTTCAAAAAAGTTCAAACTACAGGTTGGTTTATGAATTTTCCTCGTCAGTGTCGTATACAGGAGGCAAACCAATTCCCATTTCATTGCACTGGTGCATTAGTTTCCATTCTTTAAGCTTTAGGACCTTCATTTTCAAGTTGTGTTCTTTAAATGTTATGTCATCCGATGATCAAAAAATGTGAATTATGTGATAAATTCTCATTAAAAACAATCAATTTTTCAGTATAAGCGATTGAAAATTACTGTACTTCTGACTATCCTCCTTTTTCGTGATTTTTGCCGCTCCTTTCCTGCAAATAGCCTCAGCGTCAGTAAGTAGACTTGGCTCCACTTCGCATGTGAAAACTTCCCTCTCGTCTTTATCCCGCCTTGAATCAAGTTCTCCTGCATCGTCATCAAATTCCTGCTCGAGAGGATTAACGGAGGCTGGGATTACGTCCGCTACTAATTTCCTTACTTCACTTGGGGAAGCAGGAGCTTGGCCTCCACCAGTTTTTCTTGCTTCTCGACGATGTAAGGCATGTTCCTTTTTCGACTGGAGTTTCATACGCCTCCAGCATCCTTGAAGCTGACTGAGGTCGCGTTTGCCACCGTTAGGATTTTGAGAGTTGAATGTAGTTAAAATTTCCTGCCATGCCTTTGCCTTTTTTTGCCAACGTTTTACCAGACTCGTACCCAGTCGCTATTTATTGGTTTTTGGGACGAGAGAAGATTGGAAACAAGGGCGAAATCAGGCGCGAGGGGTGTCATGGGAAGGGTCGCGGGAAAAATAGCGACTGGGCGATCTCGATCCAAAATGGCGGCTGCTCATCACTAGTATTGTAAACAGTGTTGAGAAATAGTGTTTAATGGCCCGTGTGGATAAATATTACAGCTGAAAAGCAATGTTCTTTAAATATGACGGGATTCTGTTTCATGACAAGATATCTTTTGGTTCAAATATTCAGCCATGGAGCCGATCGATCGATGCTGACAGAATTGAAGGTTTCCTTTACGGTAAGTGCGTTTTGTCAAAATTTACTGCGATAAGTTTAAGTCATTTAGGATATGCGTGGAAATAGATTCCTTCGTTATGTTAGAAGGAAATGCTACGCCATTGCCATTGTCCACTAAATTCGATCATTACAACTGTATCTTCAAGGTAATCTGCTCGAACTGCAGAATACCCCGCAACTTATTTTCATCATATTGACCACCTATTGTCTCATGCCTCGTCTTTCAAAGAGTTCCGAAAATATACATGACATGAAACTAATTTGTGGGGTATTCTTCAATTGTTTCCTTATCATTAACACTTACATGTATAATGCCTTGTTTTATCACAGAACTATGCACAGCGTTAATGTCATTTTCAAGCATGGAATCTTGTGGAATGAAACACTTACTTCAAGATGATGTCTCTTTCTGCAGAGCAAGTCATAGATCAAAAAACAAAAGATGTGCATGGTTTAATTATTCAACGTTGCAAGGGTTCATGACTGTGGGACTAATTATACTTCATTAATGCTTCCAAGTCTCAGAGATCAAACATCAACTGCCTCCAGCTGGGAAAGCTGTCAAACAATTTCTTCTGAAAGTTGTCTTTAACCTTTTTCTGCCCCTTCGTGTAGACGTCCACAAACTTGTTTGGCACTTTGCTAGAGCTGCCCTCGTTGGCGTATGCTTTTGGAGTTTTGCATCCTGGACTGTGGCAGAAAAACCCTTCCTTCAAACAGAAATACATGGCCCTCACCTGGTCAGGAAGAGGGTCTTGCTCCGTGTGTTTTTTTCCAGTAGCAACATTGAAAGCGGTACAATATGCATTTCGTGTGCAGTCCATTGCTTGCACATTCATCATTAGCCGTTTCAGCATTGAAACAGTGGTGTGTCCTAGGTTAAAAATATATCATTGAAACGCAGTTATTGTAACCAATACTGGTCTATATTAATTTTGTTATTTTACTATGACATCTTTTACCTTATAAGGGAGAGAGAACATGCAAAATATCCAAAAAGTAGACTGCCATATTACACTGTAAATCTCAGTGTCCTGATTTTAAGACAAGCTATTATAAATAAAATTAAATTTCAGTCAAATGATAAATCCATTATTTGATGGTTTAACAAGACATGTGCATTCTGCAGATAAAAAGGCCAATATACTGGAATATATTGACTTCAAATGACCACTGCTGCTTTGCTTGTTTGTTCGTTTGTTTTTCAGTATTTCACAAAAATAGAGTTTGGGATTATCTATTTGTGGTTTTGGGGCCTTTTTGAAGGGTATTATATATTACCAAAAAAGTAAAACTATAAATGAATTTAAATAATTACCTGTATAATACTGTTTCATTGGACGAACCATGTATGTTTCCACATACTCATCCAATGCAATGCCCCTTCCCTTATGTCCTTGCAAGTTGATACTGCAATTCTCCTGAAGCAACTTCCTGGTTGCAAGTGGCCAGTTTGCTGTAAAGTTTGCAACATGTACTAAAGCCTCAGACCAGTAGTTTCTCTTCTGAAGTTGTGCAAATAGAGGAAGAAGAATCATCCACACAGCTTCTCTTGCAACACCCTGATTAAAATGGATTGCATTCAGATACAGCTCCTGCAATGCTCCAAACAAAAGGAACATTTCACTGTGATATCTAAAGCTTGCATCGTTCCTTCCACATTCTCGAAGCCATTTCTGGAAATTTTCAAGAAGAATTTTGTTGTGGCTTCCAGTTTGCTGTTTGCATCTCTTCAGGGCATCAGGTGAAGGTAAGTGAGGGGAAACTGAAAATTCTTTCACAGCTGCTAGCCCATATCCAACCGCAACATCACGCACAGCCTCTTTTATAGCTTTCAAGTTTTGTTCCTGAAACTTTTTATCTTTGAAGGCATCAGGAGTAACTTTGTCTCTCTTAAGTTCTTTTTTTAAGATTGTTTGAAAACCTCCTGGACCATGGGCTTTAAAGGTCATCTCACAAAGATAACCCATTGTATGCATGTCTCCTGGAACTTCTGACGTCCACCCGAAAGCATTTCTTGATTTCTGCCTGACACTTATGTTTTTGCAGGTTAACTGGTCACCAGAAAAAAGAACAGGTTTAACTTTTCTTCTGTCATAGACAAAAGTGCTAGCAGACTTGTCAAAATCAAGGTTACAAGGACTGATTTGCCTCCCTGGTATTTGTCCCTTGTGACAGCAAAGAAACTCTTCATGGAAATTTTCATCATCATCAATTTTTTCTTGGAGCATAGTGACTATATCTTGTAATTTCAAAACTGAAGCAATTTCAACAGGTGATGGAACCTTTGCAAAGAAATCTGCTCTGTATTCTGCACAATTGTTAATTAGTAATGTACACATTTCCACATCCTTGTTTAGAACAGCAAGAACCAAAGGTGTAGCTCCACAGCCTTCATGAACATTAACATTACAACCAGCACTGAGGAGAACCTTTACCATTACAGTGTCACGATCCTCAACAGCTTTGTGCAGTAAGTATCTCCCATAACGGTCTCTTTTGTCTTCCCAATCAGCCCTTGTTCTTGATAGGGTCTCAATATAATTTGACAGGGAAGATCTATCTTCTGATCTATTAGCCTCCCAAATATGCATTTGAATTGATTCATATTTCTTCTTGAATAGACCATCCAACTTTTGCCAACCTTCCTGTTGTTTTTTCCTAGTTGTGGATTCATTATTTGCTGTTGTGTCATTTTCATCATTGTTCTCTCCTTGAGGCTCTGTGTTTGCATCACTGCCACTGAGTTGCTTTTCCACCGTAGTGATTTTTTTAACAGTCTCTTTTATGCTTTCTTTGTGTTTTCCCAAGCTAAGCTCAAACTCAAAATGTGCTCTTGCAGCTTTCAAATCAAAATTGTTTGAATCCTTATCATAGGGCAAGTACTTTGAATTACTATCACAGGAACATCCAAGATCACGCCCAAATTCCTCGATAATACATGCCATGCCCGTTAAAGTTCCTTCATTTTCAAGAGACAAAGGCAGGATGGTGACTTCTGTTTTCTCTTGGGAAGTACTTTGGAATGGATTTTCCAGTTTAATAGTGAAATGTTTTTTATGTTGAAATGTCTGATTTGAAAGCCATTCAGTGAATTGCTTGTCCGATTTTTGTGCTAACTCCGGTGGTTTTTCCATTATCTTGTTTAATCCAACGTCAAGGAGATTTAACAAATAGTAATCCTTTGCATCACTCCATACTTGCTGGTGTGTTGGATGTGACTCTATAAAAGAATTTAAATATCTTATTGAATATGAAATCATGTTTGTCCAAATTTTTGGTACGCAACAAGACCATTCCTGATTATTTGCCCTTTGTGTGTTATGTGCATTTTATAGCAAATGTTTTTCTTTATTGTGTCTATAAAAAAATAATTAATTGCAATATTTCAGGAGCCACGAAGCTCTTTAGAACTTCTAATTTTATTGGCCCTGGGTATCACGAAGCTCTATTGTTTCAGGGCTAGGATCCATTCTTCTGTTGCATGTTCTATTGTTTTGTCAGCCAATCCTGTGAGGCGTTCCGAGAGCTTCGTGGCGCCCCCAATATTTATTCAATTAATTTAGGCAGAGGACACTAAAAGTAAAGATTTCAAAAGTAAACATTTTAACCTGACAAAGTTATTTTTGAAAAATTTGCCAGATTGTTATATATTACCATTCACTGGACAAAGTAGGGGTTGTGTAGTATCCACGTGCTTTAGTTTTGCTCTTTTACCACAATGAATTTACGGGTTTATCAAATTCCATTATTTAGCAACAGAAATACTAATAGCATACCAGCTGAGATGAGGACTGTTGGAAATTGGGGCTTAATATATAAACATATTAAAAAGTAGTTATTAATAATTGCTACATAACAACAATAATAATTAAAATAATATCAATATACTATTTACTCTCTATGGCTCCACAGAAACTAACCTAATACAATGTCATTTAACTTAAGCTCACTGAAAGGAATCTGTGGCATACTTGCTGTTTCCTCACAACTTAGTAACTCTTGCAGGTCGCTATCAATGCGGGGTTGCATTGCAGCCCTATAATCAAAAGAGAACAGGACTATTAGGATTTACGTTTCTGAGGCTATATATTTTGAGATTTTGTTAACCTTTTATAACAGTCACCAATGAGCATTTAGGACAAGCCAACCACTGGTGTCTGCATTAGGGGTACAGCGGTATCCACCGTAGCCTGAAACAGTGCTTACATGACCAATAATTGTAGCAATCTATCTCTTACCTTACAGTGAAGTTCCAAATCTTAGGACCAAGATTCTTCCATAAACGGTGATGGCTTGCAGTTCCCCTGAAAAGGTTCAAGTTGTCCAAAAGGCAGATAACTGGTTTGCTGTAGGGAAATGTTGTGTGCACCATGGTGTCAAAGTTGTTAGTTCGTTGATCCATGTAATTTATTCTAGAATATAAAATAACAATAATTGATAATAGAAAAAGAGATACATTGAGAAAAAATAATAATACAGAATACTTAACTTGATTTGGTATCGATTTGCATTAATTTTTAAGTTGGCCATTTGTTCTAATATGAAGATATTGATGCAACTGTAATCAAGATAATACAATTGGTTTCATTGCTCGTTGAGCTAGCTGTTATGTCATACCATTATGTTAGCTACCATAACTAAAACATTTTGCTACTTACAGTGTGTCCCAGTGGAGAGAGAGCCCCATAGAGTGCAGCATAAGCAAAAACTGTTTACCAGCTCCAAATGAAATAGCAAGCAAACCAAACAAAAGAGCAAAGTCATTGTGGTTCCTGGAGCTTCTTATGGACGAAAGAAAGGTCAAGGCATGTGCTGCTTCCAGCATCTTTTGCTTGTTTGTTTTAATAGTATTTCTTTCCACATCAGTGGCCACAAGAGCATGTAAAATACTGTACAGCAAGGGACATTTTTCTTCCAGTTTAGAAGTAAGACTAGGGATTGCATTTGTGGGAATGCTGAATTTCTTTTGCTCATGTGAACGCAATCCAAAGTCAAGTTCTCTTTCAAAAGCCCTTATTTCGGCTCTCACAACTTCACATTGTGTCTGTGTCAAAGTGGAAGTGTCATCATTCTTTAACTTTGTCAACTCCTCTTCATACAGCCGTATCAAACTGGCTATGTATTCATTGCTTGTTCTGGATAAGTCAGCATACTGGTCAAGTAACTTGGACAGTTGGGTATCTTTTGCTGCTACCTCTTCCATTTCTAGAAACACCTCGGAAACTGATGCCAAACTTGTCCCAATTTTCCTCTTCAAGTTAGCAATAGGGTCTAGGAAAAGTACATGCATGTATTATTTACAAGAATGTAAAAGTGGAAGAGAAAAATTACTTGAAAAGACAAGGATATCATGAGGGAAGAGTACATTATCCTCAATGATCTGTTAGGATTTGTTCATGAATATCCTGTGATATTCTTGAGTATTTTACATTCATGTACATTTCTTTTTTTAAAAGAAGTCAGCCAGAACTGCAATACATATACCTTGGATGTTCGTCGTAACTTGTTCACTAGGTGGTAGCTTGAGAATGTGGACATCAGGTCTTTTATTTAAGTTCTTGTAATATTTCCTATGGTTAGTAAAAATGAAAGAACATTAGTAAAATGTTACCAATATCAATTCCAGGTGTCATTCTGACAATGAGAGGACGATAATCTTGCCAGGGATGTAGTAGTTGTTATGTTTGCAACAAATATATACTTATGTTACATTCGACATACAACTATGCATGTCACTATTAATAGTTCTAGGTTTTTGTAATTCTGCAAGTCAAGGTTACTAATGAAAATTACTTTGCAAGACTAAAAGAATCCTGTTTGTCTCACACAAATTATATAAATTGCCATTAAAGGGCGCTTTTTAAGGCTACAATGGGACAAAGCTGTAATTTGACTCAGTTCAATTATGGGGAATTTTTCAAGAGTTCATACCTTTCTTCTGGTGGCTTCCTGTGATTTTTGCCAACTGCCACAGTGCCAAATATACTTGATATTGCATTGGTGATAATAGTGCATTTGGACCGTTGAGGTAGAGAGAGAAATTCTGAGACACATGGTAAATTCAATTTTCTTGTCTTGATACTTGCTTCCACACAGTTTAGTACCCTTAATTGAGTGCAAATTGCTCCTGGCTTTTCTTCAAAGTGATCCTGGATAATCCCCCCTATGATGGTTCTACGTTGCCTCACATCAGTGAAAGCTAACTGATGACCTATGTGTGAGAGTTTACAACAATCTTAGGATCATAACAATGTTATAAATTTGAAGTATCCTTACAATTTTATGTCAAAAAAATTGAAAAGACGAATAAACCATATACGCGAAAGTAACTGGGGCTAAGATCGACTTTTCAGACCTTTCCATCATACAACCTTCAGTTAACCCTTTAAATCTCAAAAGTGACAGACATCAAATTACTAGAAAAACGACAAATTTTATTGTTTAACATATTGAAAAATATTTAGCACCATGCAAAAGTGCTGCTGAGGAGGTTTCATCTCATTGGTCACACCACAGAATTTCATCATCAGACTTAAAAAGAACTACACCCCGTGTATATTGACTCTGGGGGTGATTATAGACTTAAGTACTTGCAGTTTTTCAAGGGATGGTCCAAGATTACGGGTTTTCACAAACACAATAAACCGATGGCAATATAATTATGCTAGGTTATTGGATGTATGAATTTAGGGACCGATCGTTTATTACATCGCAGATGGGGAGGGGGGGGGGGGTGCAATTCTCAAAACCGGTTGAAAAGTGGTGGGTACATTTTTTAAGATCACTTGAGATGGGGTAACATTTATTCATTTGTTATTATCATTTTAACTTTTGCTAGAAAGTGGACATAATACTAGGCCCACCCATACAAACGAAAAAAAAAAAACGAAAAAAGAAAAGGATTAAAAATAATTATTATTATGTTAGGACAAGAGGCGGGTCTGGTGCTGGACCTAGGGGGGATGGGGGGGGGGGGGGTACGATATAAAATCAGTGATTGCATAGGAGGGTATATTTTTCTAGACTGTTTTTTGGGGGAGGGAAAATTTTGGTATCGGTAGACTTAGTTGAAAAAACTCAAACCCCCTGTGACGTAATAAACGATCGGTCCATTAAGCTTAAAGTTAATTTATGACCTTTCTTTGAATCAACACCACCTGCACTCCGATCATCGAATGCAAGACTCTTTCTGCTTACATGCTTTTTCTGACTAGGTTCTGGATGGGCCTTGGATTTTGGAGTTAAGTCGTGTTTCCCTCGCGGGAAACGAAAACTATCTTCGCATAAAGAACTGTCTATATTTCCATCTTCTGTAATAAAAATAATAGACGCCATTAGCTCATCAGCTTTTCAAACTGTGGTTCGACCAAAATTACATAATAAGCACATAATCTACTTTCACAAAACGTGCTAGAGAAGGTAGTCTTAGGTAATATCAAATTCACAGGTTTTTACCTTGCAAATCCTCAATTCCCGCCATCTTTACAAGATGCGCGAACAGATTTAGTTACCAGGCCACGGCTCATCATACAACAATATGTTTTATATATAGCTGTATTTCCATCACCGAGTACGATTTTTTGGTTACACTTTAATGATATTTGATAAGAAATTAAAGAGAGATTTTCGATATCTCGTCATCTATGTGATGACAGCAGATATGCACCAGTCCACAGTCACTCCAGTCCAGTCAACATCATGGACTGGACTTGCACATGACGTCGATCCAACATGGCGGACAGAGTTATACACAATGCGGCGAAGGAAGGTAAACTAGCGTGTCCTCACATAAATTGCGAGGGAAAACTTTCGTTTTACCAGGAAAATGGCATATTGCAACATTACAAAAGTATTCACGGTACAATTCCTTCTTCTTTGACGCGAAATGCACGAGCTCTTACCAGAAAACTACACGGTGATGAAACAAAATCATATATGGAGAAACTATATGAGCACCAAGCGGTAAGCTTTGCAAATACTACATTGTTTTATTAATGAAGGAGATAATTGCAAAAATCCTCTATGAATTGAGTTTGAAATAAAATCCTTTTTTATGTAATTATTTTCCTAGAAACACGATGATCCTTCCTTTAAAGAATTTACATGTACAGCAAATGAAAGGTGCACTTTTAAAGCATACGTGAAAAAGCCCGAGGAAGCTGCGAAAGCCATGGCGTATTGTCTTCTTCACTATGGAATCCTAAATCCATTTGCCAAAGGCCACGAGGCTGCAGTACCAATTGATGTTTTCGGCACAAAATGTCACATAAAATTCTTGGCTTGGAAGGAAGAAGTGCACAATTACCAGTGCCTGCAAACGTCACAAGCACAAACACTCAACAAAGTAATTGTGTCATCAGTTTTTTCCCAAAAGGTAAAGTTCGAAACTTTAATATTTAGTTTCACTAGGCATTAGTTCACATACCTAGAATCAATATTTACTGTTTATTTTTATGTAATCTCTGCATTACAGAAGAACCAGAGTAGGAATCTTTCACCGGTTTTTTTTTTTTTTTTTTTTTGGGGGGGGGGGGGGGGGGGACTCCCATATAAAAATGACGGGGATGCTCGTTGGAAATTTTCAACAAACACCCTAAAAGGTACCGAAATCTCATTTGATGGGCGTGTATCACATTAATCCCTAAGAGTAACCAATTTAAAACAACACACGTCGTATTCTGTAATATTTTTTCGACTCAAAACTACAATAATTCCAACCCTAGTCATTTCAGATTTTAAAACCCAAAGCGGTACCAATCTACAAATTTTGACTCCTAAAAGGTGTGATGAGTACTCTCACAATTTTTATATGGGATTTCCCCCAGGTTTAATTGTCCAAGGAGAATAAGTTTTTCTATTTTTAACAACCTTCTGACATTTCGTTTTCAGAATTATGCCACAAGCACACCTACACCTCTTCAGGTCTACAGTAATTCTCCTATAAACAATAATCTACCCCAGCACTCAAAGAACAACAACACTTTGGTTCTGTTTGGCACAATGAGAGGTTTATTGAGTGAAATGACAACGGCTAAGAACGCTAAATAACGAAATCACTCCACAGAAAACCTCTCGACCCGAAAGCGGGTGGGTTGGGAGGGTAAAAATTACAATATCACGTATTACAGAGGACGGAGTATCTAGTAACGAGATCACACGTAGAATGATCGACTCTGGCGTTACATCACTATTTATATGCTGCGGCTAATCATTAACTGGAATATGATATACATAGATCACAATAACAATACATAATATTGATGGGCGTCGAATTAAACATTTTAAGCAAGCTCAAAATAAACCAATTCTCCTATAAACAATAATCTACCCCAGCACTCAAAGAACAACAACACTTTGGTTCTGTTTGGCACAATGAGAGGTTTATTGAGTGAAATGACAACGGCTAAGAACGCTAAATAACGAAATCACTCCACAGAAAACCTCTCGACCCGCCAAACCGCCAAACCAAAACCAAGGTGGTTGTTCTAGGAGGCGAGCGCGCGAACCAAGTCGCGTGCAACGCACAATTTTGCATCATCAGAGAATTCGAGGTAACATTTGTAGGCATCTGAGGCCCAGTCGCCATATATTTGAATAAGCTCTCCCGGAACACCGTTGCGGAAGGCCCATGTAGCCCCTCCTCTCCGAAAGGAGTGACCCCTGAACCGAGCAGGGTTAGAAACACCGATTCGTGCGAGACGATCCCTAAAAACCGAAACAAACTGTGTCTTTGTAACGGCGGTATATGAACCAGAATGTCGCGCCGTGAAGAAGGAAGGCGCCGCCGCAGGCGCCGGTAAACATGAGCACATGTGAAGGTAAGCACGAACCGGACACAAAAACGGATCAGAAATGCTAAGTAATGGAAGAGTGAGAGGCCGTGCGCCAGACTGATTGGTTTTTGACCACTTGAGGGTGACCAACAATCCGAAGCTAGTCACGACAATGTCGCCCCGGCATAACTGCTTGGTCGGGTCGAAAGTTTTTGAGGACACCGGGACAAGATTTGAAATACGCGCGAAAAGAAAAAAGGCAAAAAGAAATGCGCACGAAAAAACAGACTCCTCGACCGAACCATAAGAAGAGCACTGCACTAACGCGCGGAGTAACGCCGGCGTGACAGGCGGTGCACGCGAAGGCGCGTGCTTTACGATACGATCAAGTCCACGGAGAGTCAACTTTAGTTCGGGTGCCTCATAGAAAGGGAAATCGAAACCCGTGGAAACGTGAAGGTACTTGACACCGCTGAGGTAATTACGCACCGACTGATTGGTAATGGAACGACTGAGAAATTGACAATACAAGCAAATCGTATCTAAAGACGCTGGTAGCGGAGTAAAGCCGAAATGAAAACAAAAATAAAGATAGGCTCTCCACTGTGTCCTGTGATTCTTGTGTGTGCCCTCTGCGTAAGCCGCTCGGCGAGTCCTCTTTAAATCCTTTATTAACGCAGATAACGAGGGATCTAAGAAAAAAGAATAACAAAGAGAAAAACCATTAAAAATTTTCCGAAAGCTGAAACAAATCCGGGGAAACTGTTACGGGTTGCAAACCAAGGCCACCGTAAGTAGAAAGGAACTCGTGCGAATAAGTAGGATTTAAATGCCAACGACTAAGTAAGTCCGCACCGCGGTTAGCTAAACTAGAAAGATGACAGGCACGTATCTCGAACTCGTGAGTAGCTGCAAGAAACCAAATTTCCCGCAGGCAAGCAGCCAACAATTTATCGCAAACACGCCCGGAGTTCATAGATGTGACAACAGAGAGGTTGTCGCAGTAAACCACGATTCGCAAACCACGCCAGCGATGGCCCCACAACCGCAAAGCCACGACAATAGCTAAGGCCTCGAGAAGATGAATGGTCGGTAACCGAAGAAGAACGTCTTGTGGAAAAACGGCGTGGAAATACTGAGTATCCGACATGCCACCGCAGCCCGTTAAGCAAGCGTCGGTGGAAAAAATTCCGTCTGGAGCTGACCACAACTGTGTAGGGATAAGCGAAACTCCGTTATATACACTAACAAAGCGAAGCCACCAACGGATGTCTTTCCGAAATTCGGCAGTGAGCTTAACGCGATGATGATTACGTCGCAAGGAACGTAGGGTGTCTAAGATCCGCGTCAAAAACAAACGACCGGGACGAACGCATTTAGAAACAAAAGACAATTTTCCGATTAAAGACTGTAACTCGGTTTTAGTGGCAGACTTCTTAGAAAGCCACATAGGCAACAGCTCGTCTTGTAAGTGAGTTAAACGATCGGAAGTGATGGACATCGTGAAGGCGACCGTATCAAAAAGCACACCGAGACAAGTCATCTGAGTAGATGGAGGACAAGCCTTGTGCGAAGATTCCTGAAGCCCTAAAGCATCTAGCAAAGCACCACAATGTGCGTAGTGCGCGAACGCCGCCGAAGGGGCTGAAATTCCCATGAAGTCGTCCAAATAACTTAAAACGTCACAGCCTGACTGAGAAAGCATAAAACAAACCGCATTTGTGACACGTTGACAGGCCATGGCAGCGGAACGAAGACCCATAGGTAAACGTACATCGAAATAAAGATGATCACGCCACGAGTACCCTAGCAAAGGATAATCGTAAGGATCAACCGGTAACTGACGATAAGCGCGTTTTAGGTCGCGTTTGTATAACAGACAACCGGACCCGAACTGAACAATGCGCTCCGCAATGTCATCCACCGTTGGATAACGAAGGGTGACTGGTTGACCTAAATAAACGTCCTTAGAAATTCCGTCATTAACGGACGAACCCGCCGGCCAGCTGAGATCGAGAATGAACCGACGTACGTCAGAGTCAGGTTTAGGCACTGAATTTAGAGGAGACACGGCCATGTGTCCCGCAGAAAAGGGTTTCCGTGCAAATGGTCCACAAACGGAACCGAACGTAAGCTCAGTTGACAGGTAACTGTCAACAGCGGATGGAAAATCAATAGCGCCCTTATGGTTACGAAACTCTCGACACGAAAGGACACCACGACGGCTATAGTCAAAACCGATCGGCCAGCCGAATTCTAAAAATTCGCACACCGCCTGATCCGAATATCCCGATAAAAGCGAGCGCCACAAAGAAAGATTTAACGACGTAGGAACTGCAACGCGCGCACCTAAAAAATTGGGGACCCCTAGGGAGTACACGGTGTCATGCAACTCCACGAAAGACTGTGTAGCAAAAACATCAGAAACCGAAACGTCTAACGACGATCTAAAACTAACTGCATTACTATCCTCCAGAGCAACAGAAGCGTGCTCAGGAGGCGACAAAAAGGGAACAGAGGTTATGGGTGTAAGCCCATCGATAGGAATGTCATGTGGTTTGGAGGGTGTGTCCAGCTCACAAACCAAGGGAACGAAAAATTCTGTCAAGTTATTAGAACTAAAGTCTTGAATAAATGATTCATGGACGGAAGAGTCTAAGTCTTGAAAGGACGTATCGTGTACGTCAAGTCTAGAATCCTGAATAACGTTTTGCACATTAAGTCTAGAATCGTTAATAAAGTCTTGCGCGGAACCAACATCAGAGACGAAATCAGCAATGTCTAGTTCAGAAAAGTCTTGACAAGGCAGAAGAGTACATTCTTCGGAAACAGAGAGCTGTCAGGCGGATGCATCTGTAGCGGTAGCTGCTTTTGTCGTCTCACCCGCCGAAGGACAATCCTTTGAATACTCCGAGTGGCGCGCCGACACGCGCGAATCCACCCAACAACGAGCACAGATATGCTGGAACCATTTGCGTTCCCCGCGAAGAGTACCGTAGTGGTCCTTCGTAAACTTGCAGACTCCGTGCTGGTAATCTCGGCAGAAGAAAACAGCCGCGGAAGAATCCGAACGAGTAGACCCTGCCTTCGATGACTTGCTTGATGACTGTAGGATTCTGTTCTCGAGATACGAAAAGGAGTCTCCCCAGCGCGCTCGGCCGCACTCGATCTCGAACAGCGCAGCAGCGTGGAGTTCGCGAACCGAAGGCCAGGTGAATTGTGTCGCCAAATACATTAGCGAAGCGAAGTGGTCGATTCTCGCGCGAAGTTCTGCGGGTGAAAGGTCTGGCCTTTGAAGAATGGCGGCATAGCCGCCGGCGAACTCAGCAAGGGATAACTCATCATATTTTTTCTCTTTCGAGATATATGACAAGCTAAGATGACTATGCGGCCAAAGCTGGGGTGTGACCACTCGACTCGTAATCTTACTCGCCTTCCCCGATTTCAAGGAGTTGCGCCTACCTCTACTTTTCCTGGAGGCTCGCTTGTCCTCGTCATCGCATTCGTCAGAGCTGCTATTATCCAAGTGTGAGAGGTACTTATCCACCCGCTCCGTGAGTGAAGACTTTACACGCAAGTCGTGAAGCGTGGGTGGCAGTCGCGTTTGGCCATGTTGCGAACTAGGTGGGGCAAGGCGTTTTTCCAGCTCATTGTTACGTGCACGCAAACCTTCCAGCTCACGCCGCATCTGTTCCATTCTTGTGTTAAACTCGAGGGAAGCATTTGCAGCCTTTGCACTTTCCAATTGTTGCTGTAGTTCCGTAAAATCAGAGGAAATCGGCTCCTCGTCCCGTTTGAGTGGCGAATCTAGGACTGGGCTGTTCTGCCCTGGGCGCCCTCCCTCAGATCGCGCAGGCGAAAACCCAAAGGCTGGAAATTGCACTGCTTTCCCAGTGTGAAGCACCGCGTAATCCGTACGTTCACGGGGGCGAAGACCATAAGATGATTGAGCCATGTTAAAAGTATAACAATTAAAAATTACAATATCACGTATTACAGAGGACGGAGTATCTAGTAACGAGATCACACGTAGAATGATCGACTCTGGCGTTACATCACTATTTATATGCTGCGGCTAATCATTAACTGGAATATGATATACATAGATCACAATAACAATACATAATATTGATGGGCGTCGAATTAAACATTTTAAGCAAGCTCAAAATAAACCCATGACACCGAGAATACTGATAGTGGAGCAAATGTTTTACCTGAAACAGATGACCCTCTCCTAGCAACTTTAAGGAGATGTTTTGGCCACCGTGACTTTCGGTCAAATCAAAGAGAAATTATTGCAGCCGTTATTAAGAAAAATGACATCCTTGTAATAATGCCAACAGGTGGAGGAAAGTCATTAACATATGCACTTCCAGCTGCAATGGAATCTGGTGTGACTGTTGTGATTTTCCCTATTATTGCACTTATAAATGACCAGGTTACAAGGCTTCGAAACTCAGGGATCAGTACATGCTATATAACACATCTTCAGAGTAATGAAGAGAAGGAAATTGTGTATCACCACCTAAGCAGTACTTATACTGGATACAAGGTTTTGTGCACTACACCAGAGAGTGTTTTATCACCAGGGATGGTAAGGACTTTGTTTGCCATGAAGAACAACAACAATCTTGAAAGGTTTGTCATCGATGAGGCCCACTGTATAGATCTCTGGGGAAACGACTTTCGTCCAAGTTACACTGAACTATGGAATCTGAAACAATATGATGTCCCTGTTGTAGCAATGACAGGATCTGCCACAGCAAGAACAAAGGAAAATATCTTAACCAGTCTTAGGATTCCACGAGCACAGGTGATTGCAAGCTCACTGAATAGAGAGAATATAGTGTATTCCGTACAAGAAAAAAATGTGAAAGTCATGGACAATATTGCGAATATGGTAACATCAAAATTTGATGGACAGAGCGGCATTATTTATTGCTCTGAGGTACGGGAGACAAGGGATATGTCATACCAACTCAATGTTGCTGGCATACCATCAGCAGCATACTATGCAAATCTTGATCCCTTTGAAAAACAAACAATTGAAATGAGATGGAAAGAAGGTCGTATTAAGGTAATATGTGCAACAATTGCATTTGGGATGGGAATTGATAACAGAGACTGTCGCTTTGTCATTCATCATACCTTTTCACAGAACTTAGAAAATTATTTTCAAGAGTCTGGACGTGCAGGAAGAGATGGGAATGAAGCGCATGCTATTCTCTTCTATAGATTCCAAGATCGGTCAAAATTTCTAGCACATATTTCTAGAATTGAGGATCCCAGAAAAAAGCAACATAAACTTAATGCTTTGAACTCAATGGTGAAGTACTGTTTGACATTGGAATGTAGGAAGAAAGTAATGTTGCAGTATTTTGGAGAGTGCCTAACAAATGATGCTTGTCAAACACAATGTGACAATTGTCGGCAAGGTAGCTCAAATAGAAGTGTGGATGCCACAGGAGATGCGACTGAATTACTTGGATGTCTCCAAGCAATCAGGGAAAAGTGTCCCAAAGTGACATGTCGGATTCTTCAGCTGACATTCAGAGGCTCAAAGCGACAAGAAGTGGTCAGCAAGGGATTAGATGACATTGCAAAATTTAGAAGAGGAAAAACAAAGTTCACCGAAAAGGCTATCCTCAAATTTATCTATGACCTTATACTTAAAGATGTCATTTGTGAGAACATTAGAGACTGCAATGATAAGGGTTCTTCAACATACTTAACACCCGGTTCAAATGCCCAAGCACTTATTGAAGGAAACTTGATGATCCAAAGGACTCTTCCATAGCTAGACAACAGTCTTATGCAAATAATCATAATGCAGTTTACAAGTAAACATATTCAGATTACAAACAAGAAAACATCTCAGCATGACATAAATATGCATTGTCTGAAACGAGACATTACATATTGAATTCGCTAGCAGACATACGTGAGAAGCTCTCCTTTCAGTGCTTCATGCCTTTGTGAGCAGCAATTTGAGCGAATAAGGGTGTTGTCGCAGTTCTTAGAAGGTCTCACACCATTGGCTTGCCACCCTTAGAGCTAACAATAGGACAAACAACACAACAATGGACCCTAACCCTAAAAACAATAGCAGCTGTGTTTTACAAGGCCAATGAAAATAGAGGCTTCTAAGAGCTGCGACCCTACCGGCGAATAAGCCTAAAACAAGGAGCACAAAAACAAAAAACCAGAAAACTGATAAATGTTAATTCTATTTGCATTTTGCAAACTAGTGTATTCAATTTACAAATGAGAAAACATCTTAGTGTGACATAAATATGCATTGTCTGAAATGAGGCATTACATAATACCCTGGGGAGTTTATATCCCAACGATAGAACGACGGACTAAATGAGTGTTCATTTGCATATCTGTCCTATATACAATATCTTGTTCAACGTTTATCACCATTCTCAACTTCTGACAAAGAATACAGTGAACTTTCTCTAAGACGAACACCCTCGGTACCAGCTCTAGCTGTCTGCTAGAGACAGTATAGAGTACGGAGAGTAGTTGCACACAAACAAGTGACATTTAGCCAGAACCAGTCAATCACTTAAGGGTCACCTAGGGAGGTGTCCACCTTATCCGCTTTGAGAGAGTTCACTGTACTACTTCAAGCTGATCAGCTTTCTGGAACATGAATAACACAGTTCACCAAGACTGATGGGGATTTACAGACATTCATTCTTCAGTCATTGCTTTCATTTCTTTTGAATTTTATTAAGAAAACTTCTAACCCCTGTTCCCCACCCCTTTCTTCCAATTTAATTCTTGGAAACAATTAAAATATCATTTCTCTTCTTCATTAAAAATACAAGAAATACAGTAGAGATTTGTAAAAAAATACTAATTGCCAGTACAACTTCTTAGACTATACTATCAGTACAATTATATTACATCCACAGTGACTATGTTGCAGTTTATTTTTTATCTCAGTTAATTTTTGTTTTTCCTTTGTTTCAAATTCATTAGCATATATTACCATACCCAAAAACAATGGAAAAACAAAAATTACCTGAGATAAAAAATTAACTCCAACATATACAACATGAACCATCATGCAATATTTCTGGGGGAGTTAATCAACTGTGGTTTGGTCGGTGCTACTTTACAGTACATTAATTCAACAAGCGTGATTGATAGATCCTTCTGGGTAGAACTAAATATTGTGATTGCATCCAAGCCTTCTTGGTCTTCTTGGACTCCAACCATTCTTCTCAAACAGAAAATGGAAACTAAAAGACAACATACAGGAAAATGTAGAGTACTAAAATTAAAGTAATCTGCCCCAAATATCATGGGGTACTCTTAACTTTTTTTGGAGGTGGTACAACCCAGACCCCTAAATTACAAAAAACTGCATACAAGAAACTGCGGATTAAAATGTGAAGCTGAAATTTGGCAAATTAACCCCCGATATATAACAACCACTTCAGCCTGACGAATAAACCAGGTTCTCATTTTGAAAAAAAAAAATAGTAAAACTTGAAAACTGACAGGGACCAAAATGTTCTTTGGGATCCCATAATCACACTATCTAGATATGATTGCATCTGATACCTTATATACAACTACCCCCTGGAAAGGGGGTGTACAAGTACTGGGACAATTCAAAGAAAGATATCTTAAATATGTTTGTTTGGGTTATTAGCCAAAATGTTTGCGTTTTTAGCTGAAAGGGCCATTATTATCCTTTAAAATACATTATCATCCTGGCTGAATACAAGTTGAAATATAAAAACATGTTATAAATAAACATAAAACAACTTTATCCTTGACATTATTATTATAAAGATTGCATCAGTGTAGGGCACGACACCTCGTTTTCTCAAACTTAAATGAGCTTGTTTTCGCAGCCAAACGATCTTGAATCGTGTACCTTTCAACAGATGTAAATAAAAAGAATGGCCACCTTTAATAACTACAAGTATTGAAGAAGTTCAGTCTCTGAAACAAAATAGAATCATCGAAAATCTGAGAGCCATTTCGCTCTCAACTAATGGCACCAGGCTAAAAACAGTAAGACAGACAACAATTTATGTCAAAAAACACCATATTTATATCTATTTTACCTTATAACTTTCGATAGCCAGCTTCAAACAATGATTTAGCTTGAATTCCACTTCTACCCGAGAAACGTCCCGTTTCCCGAATGCTCGAACGAAGGGTAAAAAATTCAAAAAAATCCATACAACGCCACATTAAGCCATGCCATTAACGGACAACCTTTGTTGAACAATAGGTAACAGACTCATGTAAAAAATTGGCCAAAACAACAAGCCGAAAGTTTAAAAAAGCTTCTGTACCCTTCAGTGAGCGATTTGTACCCTTCTATGAGTCGAGATCGCCCAGTCGCTATTTTTCCCGCGACCTTCCCATGACACCCCTCGCGCCTGATTTCGCCCTTGTTTCCAATCTTCTCTCGTCCCAAAAACCAATAAATAGCGACTGGGTACGAGTCTGAACTACAAGTATTGAAGAAGTTCAGTCTCTGAAACAAAATAGAATCATCGAAAATCTGAGAGCCATTTCGCTCTCAACTAATGGCACCAGGCTAAAAACAGTAAGACAGACAACAATTTATGTCAAAAAACACCATATTTATATCTATTTTACCTTATAACTTTCGATAGCCAGCTTCAAACAATGATTTAGCTTGAATTCCACTTCTACCCGAGAAACGTCCCGTTTCCCGAATGCTCGAACGAAGGGTAAAAAATTCAAAAAAATCCATACAACGCCACATTAAGCCATGCCATTAACGGACAACCTTTGTTGAACAATAGGTAACAGACTCATGTAAAAAATTGGCCAAAACAACAAGCCGAAAGTTTAAAAAAGCTTCTGTACCCTTCAGTGAGCGATTTGTACCCTTCTATGAGTCGAGATCGCCCAGTCGCTATTTTTCCCGCGACCCTTCCCATGACACCCCTCGCGCCTGATTTCGCCCTTGTTTCCAATCTTCTCTCGTCCCAAAAACCAATAAATAGCGACTGGGTACGAGTCTGACGTTTTACTGTCATAGCCTTTGCCTTCCACTTCTGGAAAGTTTCAACCCAATTCGGCCAATAAAAGTTTTTTTTGTTCGCTGAAATTTGTTGTGCGACTTCTTTTAGAAGCCATGTTGCAGACACAACCACTATCTGGAAATTTGCATAGGAAATAGCTCCGCAGACAATGCATTTCCTCGTAAGACATGGTTTAGCCATTGACTCGAGAAAACACGGTTCAGTCGCGTTTTAATAATGAATTTTAAACTTAGTTTAGCCATAGTTTATATCGAGACAACGTCTAAACCGCGGCTCAGCCCAAAACAATGGTTAACTTAGCCTTCGTTTAAATAATCGGCCCAATGTTTTCCTTTATGCAACAGTCATTGTACTTTCTCCCAGTTGTAAAGAGTTGCTGTTGGAGTTGATAATAACATTGATGGTCTTCCTTGATTGTCGTGTTTGTATTTAAACAGGATCCTTGCTTAGTGAGGTATTCTTGAAAATCCAAATTCTTTAAACAGTAAGGACACTTAATCTCGCCACACCCCTCACCACAGCAGTCACAGCTGCACAAAAAATCTGGAGTGGCATGTAGCCAAGGATACTTCTGATTTACAAACATTCCGCACTCCTTGACCTTGAAGTTCACATGCCTCTCCTTCATTGCTTATTCATATGCAGCTAGAGCTTGTTTTTCATGCTTGCAGCCATGTTCTGTAGCAGCATTGCTAAATCTAAAAATGTGGGGATAGCATATTGTTTTAATAAGGGAATGGGATGGCTGAGCTGGGTTAGTTTGACAAACCTGCTTGCTAATGGAGCCCCTATTCGATTGTTTTCTAGTATCCTCTTCAATGATTTTTACTTGTTCAGGCGTTATTTCAATATCTACTTTTGCGCAGGTCTCCAGAAGTTCATTATATTGCGTGTTTAAATACTTCTTGTCAAAGAGGTCTGGGACAGCTTAAGGTGGCTCCGTTGTTATTTCGGGCGCACTCGTCCATGACACACTTTGTCTCATAACTTTTCCGGCTCTAAAGCGATGCTTCTAAAACTTTGCTAAAACTTACAGCTATTATTTAGCAATGATATGATAGAATTCGATTTTCATGGGAAAAAATATATTTAGTGATAATCGGGCTTAAATGAACCCCACTTTTGAACAAAATCGCACCCTGTGAAAAATTTTGCTGTTATATTACAGTGGTGTCACTTTGAAAAACGTTACATCGTTAACGTTTTAAAGCCGATTCCGCTAAAATTTAACAGAGATATTGGCTTATAATGGAAATGCATAAGGATTGTTTTTTTATTGAAGGGATCGCGCTTTGCGGCAATGCTGTAAGCCTTTAAAGTTATCTTTTTAAAACGTGGTTTTGTGTCCAAGTTTGATCCTCGAGAAGAACACAAAGCAAGTTGATTTCACCACTCACTGATCCGTCAATACCTCTATTGTGTCATATCTGACTCCGATTTTTTTTATTTCAACTGTAATTAAAAGTTATTAGCTTTTAAAGGAGTAAAATTGTCCATGTTAGAATTTGAAGCGTCATATCTTCCCTTTGAAAGCCTATTTAAAAGTTTTGAGTCAGATATGACAATTTACAATACACCTAGTTTACCTCCCTGTAGTGTCAACTCATGAAATTCTCTATCATCGCTGAATTCTTGGACACAAAATTGCTTGTTTTTACGCTTCCGAAGGTTTCCCGAGCAAACACGAATGCAAAAAATATATATTTATGGTAATTTGCTAATTTTAATCCACGGGCTATTGTCGACACTTCATGCTGAAAGAACAATGCGTTGAAAAATAGTGTATTTTACCAGACAGCGCTTTGCACGTGCAATTATTGATACAGAAACATTACAGAGCCTGTTCGTGAATATTTCGCGCATTTTCGGTATCAGCGGTCGCACTTCGTGCATACTCTATTTATAAATGCATACTGATGAACGGAACCTGTCCCCCGCGACCTTAAATAGTCTGGCGTGCAAGACTTGTGAGAAAGTGTTTCTTCACGGATGTAGTTTAAAATCCAAGAATGAAAATGCTGTGTCTATATTGGAATCAATACTTCTTGAGGTTATTTTAGTTAATTATTCTGTTGTGGAGTAGTGTCTTGTGCTTGACAGAATCTTCGCAGAATGTCGCCTGACCTGAACAACGGGCATCTACGCTCAGTTAATTTCACTTTAATTTGAGAATACTTACAGCGTTATGCAATGTGTTTTTTATCTCTACTGCGTCTCGGTAATTATTTTCCTCCGGCCTGGTGTCGTAGAATTTAAAACATGTTTCAAAATCGCACGACATTTTTCTAAACTAAAGGATAAGGTTTGCTCTGGGACTATACAGTACATCACAAAAGGAAAGATCACGTAGCTTGTATACAACACTGACATTTATTGATGACTTAAATTAATGGCTTAAAATTGTTAGCTTAAATAGAAACTTAAAAAAAAGCTTCTACAATGTCAATTTAATATTTCGACAACAAATTATTTTTGTTGAAGATATTGTTACACATAATTAAAACAACCCAGGTTTAGATAAAAATCACTAACGGAAATGGTCTCTCGACAGGAACCACCATTTACTAAAAAGAATGGTGGTCTCTTTATGTACCCCCTCTCGCCCCACCTAAAAAAGATGGTGTCTTGTTCGCATAGCCCCCATTCTATCAGGAGTAGAAACTGAGAGAAAGATAAAAATATTCCTGTGCCGTTTTATTAGCAATGCAAGCTTCATGCTGACAGAATATTAAACTCTCATCTCTGATTTTTTGGCCAAAAAAATGTGTCCATTACACTCATTAGATAGGTGGTATGCTGTGTAACCCCTATCCCTACACAGGGTGGGTCCTCGTCGAGTATACTTGTTATGATCACTTCCCTAAGAGCCACCATCTGTAAAGTGATGCTGGCATTTTCCTACAGCAAATGACAATTGAAAGCTAGTAATTAATTGTATGAATGATAACAGTTATAGAAAACTTGTTCAATCTCTGAGCCGGACAACAAATCGAGATTTTGTTACCATGTACATGTGTTACACTCTATTAAAAATGACGAGAATGCCATTATTTTATAAGTGGTGGTGCATGTCAAGGGAACAGCATATTGTTTGTTTGAAACTCTTGTTAGATATTTTGAGAGTAAACCAGGTGGACTGATCCAGACAAGTTGAAACTAACATTTGCTCCAGAAAACAAGACAAGAAGAGCATCACCATTTTCAATGACGTACAAAAAAATTGATAAAAGAGAAATTTGACTCACGAAATCACACAGTCTAGCCTAAACACAATATTCCAACATAATATGACAGCACTGCATGATGGGAAAAAAACTTACAGGAGATAGCCCAAAGGGCACTTTGATTTGTATAAAGAGCGTTTTACCAAATTTAACGGTTTGGTCTGAGATAGGGTAGTGAAAATAGAAATTTTAGGTCTGAGAAGGGGTAGGGGTTCTTACATCCCAGCGAGACACCCCCACCTAAAACTTTGCGGAGTACTCCCCCCCCCCCCCCCCCCCCCCCGGATAGATACAGTGCATGTTCGGAGGGAAATAGTTTCGTACAATCGCTTTTTCTTAAGTTGACTGATTGGTTGAAATATGTCTGTTGTTGTGAATTCAATTCTACAGAAAAGATGGCAATTGCAGTCATAAATGATGATGTGCTACTTTTGTAGTAAATGGTATAAGTGTTTCCATCCCCTACAATCGGAGATTCTAGTGGAATCGTCCCGTGACAGAGACAATTGCAGTTAACCCGCCAAAAATTCAACGGTGCATATAAGTACGTGTCCCGACATATATTTGCAACGCTTCAGTAACGATGAAGACAAAGCAGCTGTCAATAAACCATACAGACTTAAAATAAAACATGATTACAAACAAACCCAAAGAAATCAAAGGTCACTGGGTAAGGCTTCAGCTCAGACAAAGAACAAACAAGCTTTATTCGTGCAGTTATTTTGCACGATCTTCATACCAAGAATGATTGTGTCTATTAATCTGAGATAACTGACTTTGTCACTATAATCCAAATCAGTGGGTGCTTTAACCAGTTTGGGAAAGTGCATAACCTCTAAATTCTAAATTCAAATTTGAAATCGTAAATTCTATTCTATTACACGAGGCGTCTCAAACCCATCAATGCGTTTGTTTTCTTAGTCGTTGGAGAGTTTTTTTCTACAACAGACTTGAACTTTTCAAATGGGAATCCTTTAATGTGCATTTCCAATACCTTCCCAATACCTTCCGTTTAAACAATTATTTGGCATTTTAGAGAAAACGAAATGCAAACAAAACAAAAAGCTCTCTAGAATCGCTGCATGAAATTCTTCGAGTAACTTGCAATGTTGTACAGTGTTTGGCTTAAACGGATTTTTCATTAAACGGTCTTCATTTTGGTTGGAGTTAACGCGCGCGTTATGGTGATGTACATATTAGTTAGCTTATCAGCTCTGTGTGTCGTTTGCCGAATAGAACAAACAACGAACCACAAACAAAGACACTGGATCGCAGTGGGTCATTCCTTGGATTGAATCAGGCCACCAGTCTACATAAAGAAACGTAAACTTTGTTCTGACGTCTGAAAAAAGAAAATTAAACAAGTAAGTATCAAACTGAGAAATAAATAGCAGGACCCTATTAAACTACTGAGAATATGATCGTACGTTTATTCAGTTTCTCAGATGTACACTCCAGAGGTAATCCAGGATTTAAACTCTCCTAGATCGTTCTTGGATTTTTCAAAGGAAGTTCAGAAAGGCCAATCATAATGTTTGTTACCAAGATGCTTGGTAGCTGAAGTGTAAAGCTATTAATTAATCTATTATATTCAATTCAGACGTAACACTGTCAGGACGTAAGGTCGTGAACCCATACAGATATTATCGGTATTTGGTTCCACTGTTCACTTTCGTTCAGGTTACAGTTTGTCCCCGTGCACAAATTTACGCTTTCGAACTGTGTTCATTGTCAATATAAATCATTCGGTTCCACTTTCGACAATATTTGATACCTTTCAAACGCCTTTTTTTTTTCATTAGGGAACCAAATACTTCAAGTATGTCAGTGAAGAGCGGGGGCGTCTTGCGATGCTCCGCCTTCCTAAAACTTTGGATTGACAAAAGAACACGAGACATCAAACAATACTCTAAAAAATATAAAGAAACCGAATGATCAAAAGACGCCGCTAAGCACGGTTCATTAAATTTCCTTGTACTCTAAATTTTTTCTCTTCTTGCCTGGTGATGAAACAACATGTCTGTTAAGTACAAGAGCAGATGGTACCATCAAGAATCGAGATGATTATTTGTAACGATTCATTATGTTCACCAGATGTAAAATCTGTAAACGACCACAAATGTAAGCGTGTGTTGTGTTAAGACACTCGATAACAACTGTCACTTTCAAATATGCCCCACCTACAAAAGCCTAACTTATTTTTAGACAGCCACTGTGTGATCGTGACTCATACATCTTAATTGTCTCACATAGATTTAAATCATGGCAGGGAGCGTGCTGACTTGCAATCTGTCTAAATCATGTTATGTAGCCGTAAGTGTCAAAACGAGAGAATGCTATCAAAAACGTTCGGTAACTACACCACAAGCAAGGAGGTACCATCTACGATTAAGATCGCCATCCTGTAGTGGTACTGTTTGATTCTCCTACCTTCATGTCATCCACAGGATGACAACGACAGATCAGTGCGAAGTCGACATTGACGGCGCTCTGATATTTGTGATATGTCGTTGCCATCCAGTGGATGGCACGGAGGTAGGACAATCAAGTAGTACAAGGCGAGAAAAGAGGAAAAGAATCTATCAGAAGGCTGATTCAATGGTATGTACCAACAAAGGAATCTACAACATTCAAGGTCAACGAATTAACCTGATAAACATGAGCAATATTTTACAAACATAAGTCCACTTGCCAAACGGGCTCAAAAACGAGACTTTCCATACATAATAAGCGAGGCCGCTCTTCAAGAGACTGGGACCGAAATTCCCTCGAACATCTCTGACAACAGCTATATGCCAGGGTTTTTGACGTTGCTGGAAACTAGGAGCAAGAACACAACTTTAAAACATCCAAAAATAGCGGTCCGCAAAGAAACCATTACAGGTTTATCAGTTCAGCGGGCTAAGAGCATCAGTATCCTAGCTTTTCATTCGTTATTAGAAGAAACGCGTCTCACAAAATGAACAGGTCAGTCCAGTGTCTTCGTCACAAAATGAAGACGCAAACTATAAGTCGTCTGACCAATGATTTTTATTCATCAGGAGTCTCACACCATCTATAGCCGAGATAGAGGAAAACACAGCAGCGTTTCATGGCATAAGAGAAGTAAGAAGCGCTCAGACAAACGACACTTTGGTAAGTTTTTCATATTAAGTCAAATCAATCCTTCTCGTTCGTATCCGCACATAAGGCCACTGACAAAACATTTTGTAATTCGTTTATCGAGACGTCGTCGTGGAAGGTTTACTTGTTTAGGAACAATTTGTTATAGTTTTGACTTTTTAAACTCACAGGCAAAACTGAAGGAAATCATATTCCAAGAAAGACCAGAAAGGCATAATTTTGTTGTTCGGGTAGCATCAAACGTTCCTATCTCCAAGTTAATGTTGGGTAACATAATGAACAGAATTCATGTCTTTTCTTACAAAAACAAGCGATAACACACGGTTGGAGATTAAATTAGGTTCCAACAAACTGAGAGTAGCAAAGATTTATATAAGGCTAACATCATTTGTTATTCATATCTCCTATGTTTGAAGCACTTGGACCTTCAAGTTCTTTGTACCCTAAGACGACTTCTTCACTCCATAAGGAGCCACATAAACCTACACTCTAACATTGGTCAACCAGCTGATGAATACGCCAGCAGGTAATAAGTATACACTCATTATTGACAATCAGTGAAACGCTGTGCTCCTTTCTACACCCAAGTGGAAGATGTATCAAATTGTTGTATTCTTTCTACACATGATAATGACTTGTCCAATTTTTTACTAATCCTGGTAATTTACAAGTTTACTTTTGGTCACAATTCCAAGTTACATAACCAAGGCTTCATTTGAGTAATTCGATTAGCGTTATTTTGATTGTATAAGCTAAAGAGTTTCCGTTGTTACAATTCCTTTGTTATTTCAACATCAATGGTTCAAAGTAAAGTGTTATTTTGCATTTTGCAGTTGGTTTAATTAATGTTTTGGCAGACCTTAAAAAGGTTTTTCACACCATTACAAGCGAATTTGAGGATTTACCAAACAACACTGTTAAAGATCAGATCAACACACGTTTACATTATAAGCTCTTCGATCAAAATAATACTGCCATGTTTATACCCATTGCAAATTTGATTTTCTATCTGAACAGAATTGATGACCAGGAAAAGATTTTGTCTCTTCCTACGGTATGTTTGACCTTATTATTTGAATTATACCCCTTTCCAATGAAAAGAAGTTAGAAATAGAGCATAAGGTAAACATGGTAGCATGCACGCCGTACTTGCTAACAAGGACAAATGATTGTCTGCAATTCCTGCCAGTTTATAGATGTTGAAAAAGCAATAATAAAAAATTTAGAATAAGCGCCTGGTGCCTGTTGGCGGGAATATGGTATGTATAGCACAATACAACCCGTACAATAACCACTGAAGCCATTATCAATGAAGAATAGCACAGTGAGAGAACTGGACACTATGGACACAATGCATGTTAAAGGGCCAGTTACTTTCCAAGAATTGATTTACAGCAGAGACTCGTAACATTGCTTAACTGCATAGCAGTTATTATCCAGGCATACAGCCTCATACAGCCTGAACACAATTTGAAAATCTTAAAAACCAAGGGCCAAAGATCCCGATGAATCTTCCCTGCATATTAAAGGGCATTGTGACGGGGATTTTGCTGTGTTTTGGTCAAAATACACTAAATATTTAAATAAGTACCTTTACTCAAACATAAAATTGCTCCTAGATAACCAAGTCAAGAAGAAAATATCAAGTGATTTCTTTACTTTTTATACGATTGTCTCAAGACATTTGATAAAAACTTAAAACAATGGGCCAATTTTTTCAAGTTGCAAAACTATCCACAACCACAGCCAAGTGAAATGAAATTGAAATGATCCAGAATGCCTGACCATTTAAAGTCACTAAAGAAAAAAAAACGAATAGTTAAGAAAGCAGGTTTTTCCTTTTTGTTTCTTCTCTTTTCTGTTGTTTGTTCCTTTCTTTTTATTTTAACAAATATAATGTGTGTAGCCGGCGATTTCTATATAAAAATTCCGTAATTAATTTGACAGGTCTGCTAAAATTAGCTTTCGCTACCTGCGGGCCTGTCTTGTAAATTGTATGACAATTAACTAATGAAGACTTTTGTCGTTGTTGTTGTTTGGTTAATGTAACGAATACTAGATCTTTGCACTAGTACTAGTTGATAGCACACTGCAAGGATCACAAATTCCACTTAAGTACAGTAATTGTTAAAATTGGACTATTGTTTTTAGGTTTCCACTGATAAAGATGTTTTTGGGCTTTTCAAAGTGGTACTAAAATAGGTGCTGACAGTGTTTCCCCTTTAAAAATTGAAGAAATCTGAAGAAATCTGTAACTGATGTGGAAAGATATACCACGATGACCTTATTTTATATCAGAAATTTGAAATGGTAGGAACCGCTTGACAATTTGAAAATCTAAAAAACAAAATTTCTTGATGTACCATACCAGACTGCTCAATCTGGAATATGCAAATGTAACATAAGTGTACTAAAATATCGTTATTTGGGTCGCTTAACTCTTGACTTTGTTTGTCATTGGCATTGCTTTTCTCCACTAAATTCTCAATTCTCAATTCTCAATTCTCACTGAATTCTCAAATTGTGAGCCGCCCTCTTTTTTGGACGGAAGAGAAAGAGAGAGGGAGAGGACCATGATACTGAAATCTGAACAAATTAAAGTTTGCTTTCTTTTTCAGTAGTACTAAGCACATATTTCTTTGTCGGATGACAAACTCCTTTATATACAAAGGGAATGTTTTTTGGATTTCAGCAGCTGTAAGCGAGGAGAAACATTATGTGAAGTATACTTTTAGGCTAATTTTACACAAGGTCTGAAATATTTGAACCCTAAGCAAAAATTATTAACTTTCTTTTTAGGTGCCAGATGAAGTCTAAATATGGGAGAAGACTTGAGCTGAATGGTTTTTTCTTTTTTTTTTTTTATTTAAATCTTTATTTGCACATATTATCTGTTACATTTTTTTAAATATATAAATATAAGTAAAACATAACACAAGGTATTTTGAAAGTTAAAGGTTAAGAATATTCGTTTTGTAAGAATTCCATTTCTTTAGAAAAGTTTTATTTTTATCCTGCTTCATTGCTACATTTTTCTCTGTATCATATTTATTAAGCAAAAGTTGTTCAAAATGCAAGATTGCAGGCTTGATTTCTCTGCAGTTACTTTACCTGAATGTCATGATTTTCTGACTTTACTTTAAAGGGGCTATGTCTTGGGAACAGTTGTAACTTTGTGTAAAAAATGTGCCAAAATTCAAACTAAGCTACTTTTCTTGCACACGAAATGCTCTTAGAACAACAACAACAACATCCTTTATTTATGCACGATATAGGATAAAGCAAAAGTCTTGCTTTTAGGGTCGTGTTTCTAGCTACAAATTAAAAAATATATATTTATATATACATTAAAATTAATAATAATTATATACATGATTGTTCACATTAGTAAAACGTAAAATCCGTTACGTTCCTACTTTGCGTTTGAATCGAGGTTGCAAAAGGAAGATATCAAGTAAAGGCTGAAAGAATAACAAACCATTTTCAACTTTCAACGGAAGAGAGAACCCAGACAAAAAGTGTTGCAATCCATATCCCTCTTGGCCATCCGTTCCCAACTTCACTTATGCACTAGTATAGTATTATGAATAAAACCTGGACCGTTATTTTTAGGTTTTCAATTATGTCAATAGCCCCAGTTTAACAGCACATGCATGTTTTTGTAAAAGGACATCCACATTATACGTTTATACTAACCGCAAAACTGTTACAAATATTTATTACACAGTGACACGGTGGTTAAAATATTGTGGCTCAAATTTTTCTTTGGTTTGAAAATTTTCAAACCAGTTTGATATTTGTTTTCGTTTGTCTGAGGTTATGGTAATGAATCCAAGACAAAGGCGAAATAGAAATGAACTAGTTTGAAAATTTTCCAACCAAAGAAAAGTTTGAACCACAACAAATATATGTAACATATTATTTGAAGATGTAAAAAGATTTAGATTCTTAATAAAAATAATCTATTTATACAAAGCCATTCCCATGCATCAGTCATTTTCAGCAATGCCTCCCCCCCCCCCCGATTGTATGCAAAAATAATAGTATACCCCGCTCCTAATAAATCCCCACCTTCCACCCCTACAGGGAAGGGTTAGTTGTCTCGATCTTTAGCTTTAGTGCATTGCATTGTTTTACTTCAATGTTATGCCCTGGCTAAATAAGAACAAAACAACTTGAACTGCTGAAAAAAATTACACTTTTTGTGCTTTCGTTTTGGCCCTTCCTTTGGTCAGCATAGGAAGGTTCTGTTAGAATAAATTGTGATATGAGATATTTTGGCAAAAAAATGGGGATACGGGATATTTGGGAGAAAAAACAAATTTGGGATACATGGAATTGATATACCGTATGACAGGATTTAGGATATTAATTTAGGCCAACAATTAGTGGATACAGGATATACCCCCCCCCCCCCCCCCTCGCACATGTAAGGCCTCGCCAGGCACTATGTCAGATACCGACACATATGTGGGCTGTGGTGTACTGTTAGGTGTGGCTAAAAGTCGGATACCGGTATAACTTACAGTTTACACTTACACTTACTTCGCACAGGCACTTCAGTGAATACTACCAAAGGTAGACTAAGCCTGGCTTAAACGTCGATATAAAAATTTCAAACTGCAGTTCTAAATGCCAAGCGAATGATGAAAGACGAAGGACGTAACAGCTGCCAATGACTACCAGTTCATCCGTGCTGGTTTCCGCCAAATCTAGATAACGTTTCATATCGCTTAGGCCGGGCCTTTCCTAAAAATATTATACTGACATTCTTCAATGTGCAAGATTAGCCTCGCTTGGATGTATTACATTTGAATTATTTCTCCATTGTTTTTGTAGTACAATGCAATTCAAAATACATGTAACCAGCTTGTGCTTGAGCACAGCGACATTAACGAAACCCAAAAGATCACTTCTGACTTTTAAAACAATTTTTAAGTAGGTTTTAAATCACAAACACGAGAAAAATCATGTTGTACCAGTAGGTTCGTAAGTAAATGCATAAAATACACAAATTTTAGTGTGCACATGCAGCTCGTACCAAGAACAAAGAACATTTTTATGCATGCCTCCCGACCACGAGGTTAAACCCGTAGTCTTACATCAAGTACAACCCAAATCTGCACCTGAAAAATATTACGGCATTTTTAGGAAAGGCCTAACCTAGAGATATTTGCGTTACTTCACTAAGTTTTTAATATTATTGTGTGTTCCAAAACAAAGAGTTTGTTATTCGTAATTAGCAAACATAGAACAAACGAAGGCGCAGCACATTAGTAGCCTGATGTGGCCAACTCTTCACCAAATGCCCAACAGGCGACTGATGAAAAAACAAGCCTCGATGCATAACAGCATTTCGTTTGCTCAAACCTGTTAAATGCTCGTAACATTCCTAAAAGCAAATTCCCACTCACCAAAAAAAATACCACAATGACATGAACCCGACCTTTTTTATGCTGATTTACAAAAAATTAATGTACGATTCTTCACGAAGTAAGACAAGTAGAGTAAGACAAAGATGAAATCAGTGTGAGTGTAGGTTTGTACAAATATTGGAAGGTGGCAAAAATGAAATCAAGTTCATCAGAAACTAATCATCACAACAGAAAACTTCGCGTGACGCCGTTTCTAATTATAGTTGTAAACACTAATTTTACAATTCATTGACTCAAGCCACGTGGAATCGTTAAACATACTTCATAGGGTTCCTTAATTGACTTTTTAATGAAAAGTAGATTGGCGGATGTTAAAATATACACTAGAAACAAAGCATGGTACAGTCTGAAAGAATAACGAAGCGGATATCAAAGTTTGTACCCTGAAAAATATGTTTCAAACTTTACTAAGAAAACGATGTAATCAACGCCTTACGAAGCACTGGCGTTCGAATAATTTGTTGACAATAAATCCCACGTTATAAAGGCGCAGAAAAACCGTTGCATGTTTTTTTAGTTTTAATACTAAATTGACGGTTACAAGTATATTCAGTTACACGGAAAGGCTATGGCAATATCAACAAAAGGCGACATAAACTAAATTCTAGATTTCTTTGGAAGTTGAAGACTTTTCAGCAGTCGTAAGTATATGCAAGTCACATTTATATTCACATCGAGACCCTTTTCTCAACACGCGCGTTCACTAATTCAGTCTTTGATAACAAAATTTAACTATTCGATCGGTCATCTGTAACGGAAAGCATGGAATTTAGTTTTCATTAAAAACTATAAACAAAGCACATCTTAAACAAAAAAGCAACACATATGGTTTAGTGTCGAACGCCTAGTACGGTTTTCAGTGTGCCGTTTTTAAAAACAGCAAGTCCTCAAGAAAGCAGGAATGTTTTGAGTAAAGAATCAAACCATTGTGTAGATAGTATATTTATGTTACAGTAACACATTGCCACCATATAGCTTGCGAGTGTCTTCTCTCTGGTTCTATTACATTTTATTATAAGACGCATTATCAACACAGCTTCAGTTAAAATCTGTTAAAATCAGTTCATTGTCAAAACAGCTTCACTAAAAATCAATCGTAGTAAAACGTACCTTCACGTAAGCTACCCTTGTTTTTGTGTAGCGACCGTAACATTACGGGTCATTAAGGGAAAAATCTATATTTTTGCACTCTTTCGGAAACCAACATCAAACTGGCTTGCCTTTTTCAAACGAACGAAACCAAAAAATTGAAGAACAAACTCATAACTGTGACTACGATTTTTTTCTTGTATGGCGCGACAATTGATAAATAAATTATGTCTGAGCCACATTTATACATTCTGCAATCGTAGAACGAACTACGTGCAAATATCACTGAGAACAGTTAAAGAAATTTTTTAAAACATTTTACCTCTCTGATATAAAAGCATGAGCCGAGATATGGGAGATAATTCTGTGACCCATAACTCACAAACCTAAACTGCCTTGCTACCAAAATATAAATTAACATAAATACGTGTTCAGTCGTACCTTTAGTTTGAAGTCACTGTCCACTATGGAGCCTTCACTTCATTTAGGCTTTTCCAGGTCAATACAACATTTCTTTTGGACTATACTCGCGGTAACACGGCCCTCACACACGGTGGCCTTCATGAAGACATCAGCCGAGCGTGTCGTGTTCATCAAGACATAATGTATGAACAAGCAACTGAGCCTCGTCCTGAAAACGAGACATACGGATATCCGTTGGTTAGCGAACCTCATGCGGCGGAATTCCAATTTGACAGCTACAGACCAAGTTTTTGTTTAGCGAGATAGTGAAAGCCAATGTGAAATAACTTGTAAATTATCGTCCGAGTAACTTGCAGGATTCAACTAAGAATTGACAACAAAATATAAAATATACGTGGCAGGTTAAATGATATAGCAATATAGCACACAAAGGAGGTAAATAACTACTTGTGTGTATTTTTACTGGGAAGATTCCAGTCCACGGCAGAAGATATAAAAGAACACAAAACAACGGCAGAGACTAGGGATCTAACCACCATGTAAAGTGCTGGGCTTGCTAGGATTTAGGCTACCTTGTCTATATTTATCTAACCTACTGTTTAATTCCATACAAGGGTCGATATGGCCCTAATAGTGCCATGTGGGGGTATTCTTTAATGGTTTTGTAAGGAAACCATTTGCGCCATTGCGTGGGGTCGTACACGTTGTGTGTGCATTATTTTGCTATAAACAGCTTACAGCAAAGGTGACTGAAATACGCTTAGAAGCGGCCGTTTACACATTGTTTGAACATCAATAGAACAAAACAAACACCCACAGATCTACAGAGAGGTATGCAAATCTGTCGACCCACCGCCTGATAAAGACTAGTTGTAGTCAGTATTAATTGAGCGGTCAAAATGTCGCAGTCTACAATGAAAGATACAACCGATAAAAAAGCTACCAAGAGCAACAGTTTATAAATTGTTTTAGTGTTAACCTCCTTTTACTTTGTTACACTTCAAATGGGTTATTACATTTTTATGTTAAAGTAAAGGTTATTGTCAATAAAGGTACCACCAGGGTAGTGTTAGTGGCCCGTTCCTCTTCAATTTATTTTTAAATGACTTGGAAATAGATGGGCACGAAGAAATATCATTAACTAAAAATGCAGATGATTCTACAATCCTAGTTACGATCTCTAGAGATTTACCAGATAAATTTGACATTGCCTTGTCGAAGTTTATGGACTGGACTGATGCAAATAGCATGCACTATAACACTAGTAAATGTAAGGAATTAGTCCTGCATAAGAGAGGTAATTTGACTGTCTATCCAATGTTATACAATATCGAGCAGTATAGTAGTATTCCGATACTGAGGGTCACGATACAAGGTAATTGTAAGTTCAGTTTACATATTAAGGCCAAGCTCCAGGAAGCCAACAAATGCTTATTTATAATTAGAAGCATGCGCAAAGAAGGATACAATCAAGGTGAAATAGATCTCCTTTTTAATGCAATTGTACTTCCAAAAATATTGAATGGTCTTTCAGTTTATGCAGCTACTGTTTCAGATCTTACCGTTGCGCAAAGGTTTTTAAAAAGATGTCACAAGAGGCGCTTTATAATAATTTCAATCTTCAAATTTTTAGATTCTTAATTTTTACTTTATTTGAACCATTGTATATGTAATTGATGTAACATCGGATATGTATTTTTATCTGATGAATTCAGATTATTAAGTGCGCTCGAATGTTTGTTATGGGTATTGAGGTTTGCCACATTTGACCTTGAGGAGGCAGCCTGTCAAGTTTTTTTTCGTTTTCTTTTTTTGCCAAGGGCGCAAGGGATATCTCTTTGCGACTTCCGTTGAATTTGAAGTCTCTGTGTGAATTATTTTTGTTTGTTGCAGATCGAATTCTTGACCGATTAGCCAATTACGATTGTCTTGCGGCTCCGGTGATAACTGTCTTTGCGACTTGCAACATGATTGCATGACATTAGATCTGACAAGTTCGTACGGATTCTTCTTTGTAGCTTGAATAAAGGACTTTCTGAACCTTTCAGAAGCAGTAAACAAGTTCCTGATCAAGCTTCGTTGAAAAACACTGCCGTTACCTGCAAAATTGATTGAGATTAAACTTACCGAATAGAGCAGAGGTGAGAAAAAATCGCACACACACAGCACGAAGGCATGAAGGCACGAAGGCATGAAGACACGAAGAAAGACCACTTCTTTGCACGTGGGGGAAAAACGTACGCGCGCACCTTGCTGGACGAGTCTATTGACGTATCTCCGATACTTGACCCAACCATAAAATCGAGTTTCTCTCCGCTAAATGTTCGTGTCCAGGCCTCTCGCGGGTTGAGTTTAGGTTGCGTTCTCCTAATGTCGAACGCAATTATAATTTCAACGAGGATTTTAAATCTTGTGCCGATTGTGTGAAAATAAAACCAGATCGCGCAAATCCTCTTTTACGCGGTCATTCAGTTGGTGGACGTTTGGTTTCGATTAACTGCCCTCCGTCATTGGATTAAAAGAAAACTCCCGCCATTTTCTCAACGATCAGAAGTAAAACCAGTGACTTGGTCACAAGCGCTGACATAAACAATTACCTCCGCTCACATACTGATCTCAGAACTCGAGAGACCCATAATTATAAATATAGATTAGATAAAGCAACTCAGGATGTCTATTTTTTTTCCAAGAACTGCTAGATTTTGGAATGGCCTACCTACTAAATTAGTTGAAAGTTGCTCGTTTACTTTTAAGTCTAAGATTCTTGGTTGTTTAGCCAATTAACTTTAATATCTCCTTAGATTTAGTTCTATATTTTAAATTTAGATTATTATTGTTTTGTACAGTTAGTGTGTTGTTCACAAAGATTTGTATTGATTCAACAAACTGTAGATGTGGAAGTGAGGCTTTTAAAAGCGTTTATACACCCTACAACGTAGATTTACAAAAAAATTAAAAAATGTCGATTGCTTTGTAGTTGGACAAACAAAAAAATTAATGTATGTAGTAATGTAAGTAGTTTAGGAAAGTTACTTCCTTCTGAAATCTGCCAAAGGTATAAAAAATCACAAAAATGAACATAAAAAAAACCAGACTTAATTATCATTGTTTATAACAACTTATCAAGTTGGACAAGAGAAAATAATTGGACAGAGAGGGAGTCTCCCAGTAATGGGTTTGGGATATCTTAATTGCAAAAAAGTTATTTTTAGTAACAATGCGGACCAATGCGGAAACATTTTCCGGTGAGCTGGTTGACTTCCGGAAGACTCGCTTTCATGAATCAGCGCGTCAAGCCAGGCGGAGTCAGCAAATTAAAAAAATGGCGACCATCGCGGTGGTAATTTCGCATAAGAAAAAGAAAGTAAAATGGTCCTGTTTGAGCTAAGAACGTTATATAGTACCACAGCGGCTGGATACATAGATCTTTATCTATCTTTATACACAAACTGTTGCAACTGAAGCGGTGAAAAGGGGGCTGGACAATTCAACTTACCGGACAGATGCCAATCAACCATCTACTCCAATCTCTTGTAAGCGTCGTTTCTAAAAGTTTGAAGTCGCTTTGCTCGATCACCGGATGGCCAGCCCATCCAAACTTTTCAGACGTGAAATAGTTGCATACTGTAGAATTCAAAGTTGTTATGTTTTTTGTAGCTGAAGGATAGGATGATTCTCTTCTGGGAAAATTTCAACACGGCAAGGAGTTAAAAACGCTAAAACCGGTTCACATGCATGCATGGATTTGTTTTCTATAAGCTCACGTTTGGAAGGACTTTGTTAGGAGCATCTTCTTTTCATGGAAAATGAATATCAGTTCCGTTGAGGTCAGCTACCAAGGAACTCTATACTGACAGCCGGGTTAGAGGTTATTTAGAGCCAAAGTGTAAGTAAAATCTCTGGAAAAGTGATTGAATTTTATTTATTCGATAGGCCGCGTGTTCTAAGTTAAATGCTTATTTGGATTATTGACTTTAAAAAAAAATCCAGTAGACTTGTATTATTTTATTTCAGTGCTGTCACCTTAATTTATTCATTGAGCTTTGGGATAAAGGCCACCATTTCTTTTTAGTAAGCTTATAGCTTTTTTAAGCTTAAGACCTTATAATAAAATTGCGGACCTCCCCTTTGTCAGACAAAAGATCAGAAAGTTTGGCTGACACTGTATGCGACGTCAAAAAACTTAAATGACCTACTCTAGAAAATAAAGGCAATCAACTAAGAATTGTAGCTAAGGACAAAATGCATTGATCATACACTTAAATTCCACCCAAGGCCATTTTTTTCAATAAATGATTTCGAAAGATCAAGGCATCATCCGTAGTTTTCATTTATTAATAAACGTGGCCTTGGGTATGATGCATTTTCGTATTGAAACTTAGCTAAACTTCTTTAAGCCTAAACACAAAATTTAATAATATTAATTGCCTTTAGTCTAGAGTGGACCAAGTTTTCGACGTTAAACTAAGGTTAAGCTGTGATAAACAAAGGATCGTTGCCGCATGCGAGTCTACTAAAAAGAAATGGTGGCCTTTTATCACAAAGTTCTATGAATAAATTAAGGTGACATCACTAGAAAAGTGTGTTTTATTTATTCGCTTTTAAAAAATAAAATAATACAAGTTTACTGGATTTTTTCGATGTCAATAATCCAAAAACGTATAGATGAAAACTAACTACGCATGAATTAAACTTAAGCTTAAGCTTATAAGCTAAAACACGCGGCCTATCGAATAAATAAAATTCAATCACTTTTCCAGAAATTGTACTTACACTTTAGCTCTAAATAACCACTAACCCGGCTGTCAGTATAGTGTTCCTTGGTAGCTGACCTCAACAGAACTGATATTCATTTTCCATGGAAAGAAGATGCTCCTGACAAAGTCCTTCCAAACGTGAGCTTATAGAAAACAAATCCATGCATGCATGTGAACCGATTTTAGCGTTTTTAACTCCTTGCCGTGTTGAAATTCCTAAAAAGTGATTTTCCCAGAAGAGAATCATCCAATCCTTCAGCTACAAAAAACATAACAACTTTGAATTCTACAGTATGCAACTATTTCACGTCTGAAAAGTTTGGATGGGCTGGCCATCGATCGAGCAAAGCGACATCAATCTTTTAGAAACGACGCTTACAAGAGATTGGAGTAGATGGTTGATTGGCATCTGTCCGGTAAGTTGAATTGTCCAGGCCCCTTTTTACCGCTTCAGTTGCAACAGTTTGTGTATAATGATGAATAAAGATCTATGTATCCTTTCGCTGTGGTACTATATAACGTTCTTAGCTCAAACAGGACCATTTTACTTTCTTTTTCACATGCGAAATTACCACCGCGATGGTCGCCATTTTTTTAATTTGCTGACTCCGCCTGGCTTGACGCGCTGATTCATGAAAGCCAGTCTTCCGGAAGTCAACCACCTCACCGGAAAATGTTTCCGCATTGGTCTGCATTGTTACTAAAAATAACTTTTTTGCAATTAAGATATCCCAGCCAAGGCCCCTAGACTCCCTCTCTGTCCAATTATAATCTCTTGGTTGGATTATTAACAGTGTGAAAGTAGCTCAATGCATATGACAAATAATTTTCTGAATGGTTTTAAGCATATCAGTTGCCATAACATATAGTGGTTTAAGAAGCTTATCTTTACATGAAGGTTTCATTAAATCTATGGAAAGTTACCAATTTTGGCCATAGGGTGTATGTTTTGAAATCAAAATTTCGCAGAAAAGATATGCTTCGATTATCTTCATACTTAACCAAGTTTGTGAAATGTGATCAAAGTATTATGTCCCACTGGTTTCCAAGCGACGGCGTTTACCATAGCAACACCAGCGTATTGCTTGTTATCAAAGACTGAATGCGTGAACGCTCGTGTTGAGAATATAAATCTGACTTGCATATACTTACGACTGCTGAAAAGTCTTCAACTTCCAAAGAAATCAAGAACTTCAAACATTAGGATCTACCTGGTTTAAAGCGAGTGTTCATGAAGACCATTTCTTCATGACGAAGTCATCTCAAAGCTCATGCATCTTGGTTCAATCCAAAGAAACGAATACCTACATAGTATAATCGGATCGAAGACATCAAAAATTCGACATTACGGAGGTTCTGAAAGTGCAGACTTCAGAACGGCTTCTGGAGTTGCACAATTTAACGATGGACGTAGTTATATCAGAGACGTTTGTCAAGAGTTAAACACACACATGAGAGATGTTGGTTCTGTGAACATGTTCGGGGTCGGGGATCGAGGATCAAAACGTCTTATTTTGTGGGTGCGCACAGAACCACCATCCCCCACGTGTTGGTGTGTTCTACTTCGCACGGGTGTATTTCCAATTAAAGAAATGGATCCCCCATATATAGACACTAAATGGCTGCAGCAGAATATTAAAAAGATGTTCTGGAAATGTTCCATGGCCCCATTTTGGAGAAAGTAAGACAACCAATTCTTAAGCCAAGTAAACCCCTTCCTTTATCTTCACCTGTCCTCTTCGTGCCTCGTGGCACATAAGGCCTCCACAGAGTGTTTCCACATTTCTCGGTTAGCTGCTATAGTCCGTACTTCGTTCCATGATGCCCATCCTGCTTCTTTTCTTTCTTATTCAACTGTGCGCCTCCAGGTAGTCTTCGGTCTTCCCCTTCTTCTTTTCCCTTTTGGTGCCCAAGTCATTGCTATGTTGCAGTCGTTGATTTGGTCTTGCCTTAGTATATGTCTGATCATCTTCCATCTACGCCGCTTCACTTTAGTCTTTACTCATCGGTTTCATATCTGCGCTTTCTAGTAACTCTTCAGAACTGACATGGTCCTGCCATTTAATACGAAGGATTCTTCGTAAGCACGTATTATTAAACACATCAACTGCTTTGTCGTCTTCCTTGTTCATTTTCCATGTCTCACAACCGTATAGCGAGACTGGCACTACCAGCGTTTTATACAGCCTCAGATTTCTTCGTCTTGAGATGTTTTTGGAGCTCCAGATCCTCTTTAATCTGACAAATGCACCCTGGCTTTTGAGAGTCAGTTTTTCAGGTCTTTCATACCACCTTCCTCCTTACAAACTGTAGCTCTCAAGTAAGGGAACTCAAGTAAGTAAACCCCTCCCTGTTCCTCGAAAAAGAACAAAGAAGGAAAAGAAACAAAGGTTTATTCAAGAAGCTGTGAGAGAATTTGAAACACTGTCCGAACAAAAAGCGCGTGACGAACGTTGGTCTGAAATAATACAACGAACACTGAGCCCAGAACTTGGCGGATTTCAACAGCTTGCCACAAACTTCAACGGCCAAATCAATATTTGGAGGATAGATGTTCCATCAGACTACCCAGCCAATGCAGATATTTCGTCTGAAGTGTTCTTATCGACAAAGACACAACTCACAAGATGGCGGATGTACAGAACACGCTTTATTCTAGTACGCATGTGCATACATGTAAACCCCTGACTAATGCTACATCGTCTTTCATAAATAGCATTAAGGTTGATTACATCAGGGTTATCAAATGCGAGATCGAGAAGCTTGGCAGTGTGAAAATCATTTTTAAATCGGTTGCCAAGTTCCGAATCGAAAGGAATGGAAGAGAAGAACTCATGGAACACTTTTTAAAGCAAAACCACCTTTCACTGTTTCCATCTTACAACCGCGAAAAGGTTGATAAAATGCTGACAGAATTTATCAAACAAAGGTGGTCACAAAAGGGCTCAGGCTGGGTGTTTGATAGGGTTTTACAGGCAGAAATCGACGTGGTGCGATATGAACCCATGCAAGGTGGAACATATCGTCCCCTTCCAGCCAAGCTGCAAAACAAGAAGGCAATTTTGAACATCAAGTACAATAACAGAGAATGATTGAAATGGTCGCTTCGTGCTGCTCTTTTTCCGGCACCAAAGGGGAAAAACCCGCAAAGAACTTCGAGCTATCCAACGAATGATGGTTTGATTTATACTGGAATTGATTTCCCAACACCGATTGACCAAATCGTAAAACTTGAAAAGCGAAACGATGGCCTTGCTATCAATGTCTTCGGATGGGAGAATGAAAAGGTACACCCGCTTTTTAATAGTGACAAAGCAATTCCCAGAATCAATCTGATACTGCACGACAATCATTACACCTTGATCAAAGATTTAAGCCGTCTTCTTTTCGACCAGAGTAAACACGAACACGGATCGGATTTTCTCGAGAAGACTTGCTGCAGAATCACAAAAATGATTGCAGAAACATACAAAAAAGACCGATGAGGATAGAGATGTCAAGGAGGAAAACAAGATACTTCAATTTACAAACTACCACAAGCAGCTAAAGGTTCCCTTCGTTATCTAAGCCGACTTTGAGTCGCTAAATATACCCCTGGAGCACACACACACATGGGGGATGGCGGTTCTGGGCACACCCCCGAAATAAGACGTTTTGATCCCCGATCCCCGACACCAAACGTGTGAGGGGGCGGGGATCGGGGATCAAAACGTCTTATTTCGGGGGTGTCACAGAACCGCCATCCTCCATGTGCGTTAAACTTAGCGAACTCCAGTGCATCAATGAAACGCATCGTGCATATGGACAAGAGGAAAAGCGACAGCTCAAAAATCAAGCACACGTTTAAGAATTGAAGATCTCAGCTAAAGAAGACTAAACTTCAAACAACTACTTCATAAGAGAGGCGTGAAGGTGTCACGTATCAGTCAGAAGGAATAGCATCAGATGTTCAATCACAGGTCACCAACCAAACCCTAACACTGCTGAAAGAATCAGTGACTGAAGAACAATTTGAGAGTTACATGGAAGAAATTGGTTAAAAATTTGAACAGAGATGAGATTTCGTCAAACATAGACGGGCATTCCAACCAATCCAAATTAGATTTTGTCGTGATTGATCTTGAAACGTCTGGACTTAAAAGATCATCCAACATAATCCAGGTTTCCCGTAGACCACTAAATTAGGATCAGTCGTCCTTTGACAGATACCTCCTCCACAACGAAAATACAAGAAGCTGTGAGCAAGATCCACCGCGGATTTTTCGTTCAATATCATGATGGGAAAAAAGTATCAGAGAAAGAAGGGAAAATTTTGCTTCCTTTTGACCAACACTTAGCTCATGGGTGAAAAACTTTCAATTTTCTCCCTCTTGATAATACATAATGCCTCATTTTAATTAGAAATTCTTCAACCGCCAGCAGATTTTGCCTTGGGCTGATGGTGGAGCCGGTACAGGCAGTTTTGCACAAACATATGGTTGAAATGTATTAACCTGTTAACGACAGAAGACCCTGTACAACTCTATCTCAAGAAGCTGCACGTCCCCCATCCATGAAAGTTACAAAAAAGACCGATGAGGATAGAGATGCCAAGGAGGAAAACAAGATACTTCAATTTACAAACTACCACAACAACTAAAGGTTCCCTTCGTTATCTAAGCCGACTTTGAGTCGCTAAATATACCCCTGGAGCACACATACACATGGGGGATGGCGGTTCTGGGCACACCCCCGAAATAAGACGTTTTGATCCCCGATCCCCGACACCAAACGTGTGAGGGGGCGTGAAGGTGTCACGTATCAGTCAGAAGGAATAGCATCAGATGTTCAATCACAGGTCACCAACCAAACCCTAACACTGCTGAAAGAATCAGTGACTGAAGAACAATTTGAGAGTTACATGGAAGAAATTGGTTAAAAATTTGAACAGAGATGAGATTTCGTCAAACATAGACGGGCATTCCAACCAATCCAAATTAGATTTTGTCGTGATTGATCTTGAAACGTCTGGACTTAAAAGATCATCCAACATAATCCAGGTTTCCCGTAGACCACTAAATTAGGATCAGTCGTCCTTTGACAGATACCTCCTCCACAACGAAAATACAAGAAGCTGTGAGCAAGATCCACCGCGGATTTTTCGTTCAATATCATGATGGGAAAAAAGTATCAGAGAAAGAAGGGAAAATTTTGCTTCCTTTTGACCAACACTTAGCTCATGGGTGAAAAACTTTCAATTTTCTCCCTCTTGATAATACATAATGCCTCATTTTAATTAGAAATTCTTCAACCGCCAGCAGATTTTGCCTTGGGCTGATGGTGGAGCCGATACAGGCAGTTTTGCACAAACATATGGTTGAAATGTATTAACCTGTTAACGACAGAAGACCCTGTACAACTCTATCTCAAGAAGCTGCACGTCCCCCGTCCCTGTAAGTTAAGACCAACCCACACCCCCCCCGCCCCCACCACCACCAACCCCAGGGAACAAATCTGCCATCGTGATTAAAATCATGCTCAAGCAAGCAACACCGTCGAATGAACACTTTTGGAATGACAAGCAATGTAAGATGTAAAATGCGTTACACACTGTCGTTCATTCAGTCTCTACAATTACCTCAAAAAGACAAGGTTATATGTTAGATATAGCTTGGACAAGCCACGAGGTTGTTAAACACGAAGTTCCGGTATAAAAGCCTTAGCTCCTCTCCCATTTCAAACCTTTTGGGTGTGAAATGCAAATTATGGCTTCTTTCAGTCTCAAAACTTTTTTTCGTATTTTAAACTCGTGATCTATCAGGTAAAAAAATTAAACCTCAACCAGAATCGGTTGCTTTGGTTAAAGTGTTTCAACAGAACACCTTTCTAACCGTTTTTAACGGTTTGATCGTCTCAACCGACAGTTGATTCCGGTCGAAACGGTTAATCAGTGAATTGAAAGTGAATTCCTGCCTTGCGGACACTTCGCTAAAACGGACAGAAAGTTTTATAAATGGAAGTTTAATTCCCAACGAATGATATCCAATCCCGCTATTACGGCTTTGTCTAGAAGAGACACCATATCATGGTCCCGAATGTGTCCGTTATATCGGAGTTGCACGTAACTTTTAAACTCGAGGAGACTTCAAGAAAGTTCCGTTTTTCTGACCGACCAGACTTGGCATGTGTGGCCAGGCATTTGTTGGGTAGTTTTCTGGTTTTGGTTAGTCCACTGCTTTGGTTTCAGTTAGTGGCACAGGTTTACGACAAAGCCAAATTTAAATTACTGTTTTTCAAGCTTGCTCACTAGGAACTGTTTATTTGTGGTTTACTTAAGGATACTTCAAGGTCAGCCAGGCTTAACTCAGGCAGATCAAAACAAAGGAATATCCGACGGTGCTTTGTCATACTTCAGTCAACAAGCACGCGCACTCAATCATTTATCTCCGCTACTATTTCAGTCTCTTTTGACCTCAAGGGTAGATATGAAAAAACAAAGAAACAATGATGACGCATAAGACCACGCCAAGATCACATTCCTTAGTCACCATCCGCATCCACATCATGCTGCGCTCATTTAAGCAGATCACTGATGATTCAGTAGTGAAGCACATTTGTTGCTTCCCAAGATGGACAGCGTGGTCAAACGTAAAGGGAAGCAAAAGTGTTTCGCTTGGAACCATCAAAGAAAATGTGTCCTGAGAAAAAGAAGTCGATGCCCTAAGAAACAGGATGAGTGTAAAATCAATCACGGCAATAACTGAACTATTCAAACAAACCAGGGAACAGATGGGGAGTCGGGCCAGGCTGTCAGCTTTCTCACAGAGTATCAGGAGAAGTACCAAAAAGTTGAAAACGGATAACAAGGACCCAATAATGTACCCAAAGAGCACCAAGACTGACTTCAGTTCATCGGTGCATGTCAATACGAAGAAATTTAGGTCTTCGCTAAAATATGCAGCCCTGACCGACACGAATCGATTCATCATCGATTGAAACAAGGCATGTGACTGTGCATGCGCAGTGAAACGTATTCGTCTTGTTTTTATTTTCCTACAACACATGGGTTTCGCTCTGATCTGTCGCTGATTTTCTTACGTTCAGCTTTTCTGAAACATTCAATTTGGTTTTCCATTTTACTCGAAATCTAGTTCCAGATAAATGGCAATCGCATCAGATTTCCTTACTCTCCTTACGCGCCTTCAGGTACGTATGTAACATTTATTTGTAGCGCCGTGTGAGTTGGCGAGTTCGCAATAAACATGATTTTAGATCAAAACAAGCCAAGATTTATAAATCTATTTAAAATAATATATATTTTGTCTTGGTTCTAGAATGAAACAGTGGCAATACGAGGACACTTGCTTCAAAACGAGCACGCAGGGTAAATTCAGGTTGTTTTGACAGTAAAATGGTTAAAGAGCAGGATTGTTATATATACTGACTATAGTGAAGTTGGGTTGTGCGTTTTCGTCCAAGTGATCTTATGGGAGAAAGGTCTGATCTCACAAGAAATATGAAGTAAAATTCGAGCTACCACACATATATTATTTTCCCAGCTAAAATTCAATATACTAAGGTTCATGCTTCATGTTGCCAGTGTCAATGTAGGAGTCAAGTCGCCAAAACAACACCACATGGGGCGTGACGTTTATCTCTTATCCCAGGAAGTATGCCTTGCATTAACCCCTTAATCAGAAGTCTCACTTCATTTTCCTTATCATAGTTTCTCCTGAGAACCCAAAAGGACAAGATAGCTAACTTCATGTCCAAGGTGTTGCCGTAATCGTAATCAAGTGTGCAAAGTTAAAAAGCCACAACACTACTGTACTTGTATTCAGGTCAAGATCTTTAAACTTCTATAACTGCAGTCAAAGGTTGTTTACCAATTTACTTGATGTATTTTACAGAATGCTGCAGCGTGAGACACTCATCAGAAGAAGAGTTGATGTAAGTAACAAGTCATTAGAGATGATGTTCATAATTTTATATTTTCAATTGCCCTGTGTTTCATAACACTTCATAATACATAACGTCTTCACTTTAAGGTGATGCACCCATGAGACATTACAGCAGTATAACATCATCATATTTAAATCCTTTCACGTCCACTCTCCAACTATTGCAGAATTAATAGATATGAAGAATACTTTTTTCTTGCACCTAGGATGAGGCAGATGTAATTAGACAGCACTTGCTACAAAATGAATACGCCAGGTAGGTAAAGGTGGTTCTTAGAGTTAAGTATGGTCCTTTATGGAACTGCAGCCAAGGAATCAACATATCTAGGTTCATACTCCATGCTGTCAATGACAATAAAGCAGTGGTTGTAAGCCTCAGTAAGCTACATTAGGCGTGACATTTCACTTTTTAAAGTATTTGCCTTGAATTAACTTTTTAATCAAGAGCCCCTATTTATTTTCTTTGTGCGTTTATAAATCACACATTTTATATTTCCCCTTCTTCACAACACTTAATTCGAAAAACTCAAAAGGACAATTTCTTATAGTCCAAGGTGTGGCAAATGGGCACTGTGTTTTGCGACCTTTTGACGTCATCAACTGTGAAAGGTCAATAAGCCATTGCCCTGATCTGGTAGTACTGTATTGAGCTCAAAATCATCATTAATAAACTTTATTGCAATAAGAGGTTTACCAATTTACATGATGTATTTTCCAGAATACTGCAGCGTGAGGAGGAGCTTATCAGAACAAGAGTTGAAGTAAGTACCAAGTCACTAGAGTTGATAGCCATGATTGTAAATTTTCCATCGGCCTGTGTTACATAACACTTAATCCACTTTCAATTTAAGCTGATGCACCCATAAGACTTGAGTATAACATCATCATATTTAAATCCTTCCACATCCACTCTCCAACTATTGCCGAATTAATATAGATATAAAGAAGACGTTTTTCTTGCTCCTAGGGTGAAGTAGCCTTAACAAGACAGCACTTGCTAGAAAATGAATATGCAAGGTATGTAAAAGTGTCTCTTGGAGTGAAGTGTGGTCCTTTGTGGAACTGCAGCAAAAGAATCAACATATCTAGGTTCATACTCCATGCTGACAGTGACAATAAAGCAGTGGTTGTAAGCCTCAGTAAGCCACATTAGGCGTGACATTTCACTTTTCATCCAGATAGTATTTGTCTTGAATTAACTGTTTAATCAAGAGCCCCTATTTATTTTCTTTGTGCGTTTCTAAATCACCACACATTTTATATTTTCCCTTCTTCATAACAGTTAATTCGAAGAACTCAAAAGGACAATTTCTTATAGTCCAAGGTGTGGCAAATGGTCACTGTGTTTTGCGACCTTTAGACGTCAACAACTGTGAAAGGTCAATAAGCCATTGCCATGATCTGGTAGTACTGTATTGAGCTCAAAATCATTTTTAATAAACTTCACTGCAATAAGAGAAGGTTTACCAATTTACATGATGTATTTTTCAGAATACTGCAGCGTGAGGAGATCACCAGAAGAAGCGTTGAAGTAAGTACCAAGTCACTAGAGTTGATAGCCATGAATGTAAATTTTCCATCGGCCTGTGTTACATAACACTTAATCCCACATAACTCTTTTAATTTAAGGTGATGAACTCATGAGACTTGCGTATAACCTCATCATACTTTAATTCTTCCATATCCACTCTCAATTTTATTCCATCATAGAGTTGACACAGCTATAAAGAATACTTTTTTCTTGCTCCTAGGATGAAGCAGTTGTAATCAGACAGCACCATGTACAAAATCAAAATGCAAGGTAGGTAAAGGTGGCTGTTGGATTGAAGTATGGTCCTTTGTGGAACTGCAGTCAAAGAATCAACATATCTAGGTTCATACTCCATGCTGTCAATGACAATAAAACAGTGGTTGTAAGCCTCAACAAGCCACGTTAGGCGTGACATTTCACCTTTCAACCAGAAAGTATTTGCCTTGAACTACCTTCTTAGTCAAAAGCCTTAATTTATTTTCTTTGTGCGATTCTAAATCACCACCCATTTTATATTTGCCCTTCTGCTCAAAAGTTATTTCTAAGAACTTAAAAGGACAATTTCTTATAGTCCAAGGTGTGGCAAATGGGCACTGTGTTTTGCGACCTTTTGACGTCATCAACTGTTAAAGGTCAATAAACCATTGCCCTGATCTAGTAGTACTGTATTGAACTCAAAATCATCTTTAATAAACTTCACTGCAATAAGAGTTTACCAATTTACATGATGTATTTTCCAGAATACTGCAGCGTGAGGAGATCATCAGAAGAAGAGTCGAAGTAAGTACTAAGTCACTAGAGTTGATAGCCATGATTGTAAATTTTCCATCGGCCTGTGCTACATAACACTTAATCAGCTTTCATTTTAAGGTGATACACCCATGAGACTTGAGTATAAACTCATCATACTTAAAATCCTTCCACATCCACTCTCCAATTATTGCCGAATCAATATGGATATAAAGAATACTTTTTTCTTGCTCCTAGGATGACGCAAACCTAATAAGACTGGACTTGGGTAGAAATGAGAATAGAAGGTATGTAAACGTGTCTCTTGGAGTGAGGTATTGTCCTTTGTGGAACTGCGCCAAAGAATCAACATATCTAGTTTCATACTCCATGCTGTCAGTGACAATAAAGCAGTGGTTGTAAGCCTCAGAAACCACATTGAGCGTGACATTTTACTTTTCCCCCAGTATGTAATCGCCTTGAATTACTTTCTTTGTGAAGAGCCTCATTACGTTTTTTCAGTGCGTTTCTAAATCACCACCCATTTATGTATTTCCACTTCTTCCTAATAAAAGCTTCTCGTAAGACGTCAAAAGGATAATTTAGATGAACTCCATGTCCAAAGTGAGGCAAATAGGCACTGTACTTTATGACCTTTTGACGTCATCAACTTCGGAAGGTTGATAAACCAATGCATTGGTCTGGTAGTACTGTACTGAGCTCAAACTGTTCTTTAATAAACTTCTGTCACTGCAAAGGGAAGGTTTACCAATTTACGTGATATATTTTCCAGAATGTTGCAGCGTGAGGAGGTTATCATAAGAAGAGTTCATGTAAGTACCAAGTCACTGGAGTGATATTCATGATTGTATATTTCCCATCGCCCTGTGTTACATTAAACTTCATCATTTCATCTTCCACATCCCCTCTCCACTTTTCATCTATTGAAGAGCTGACACAGCTATAAGGAATACCTTTTTCTTGCCCCTAGGATGATGCAAACTTAATAAGACAGGACTTGGATAGAAATGAGAACAGAAGGTAGGTATGGTGGTTCGTAGAGTGAAGTATGGTCCTTTGTGGAACTGCAGCCAAGGAATCAACATATCTAGTTCACACTCCATGTTGTCAGTGACAATGGGGCAGTGGTTTTTAGCCTCAGTAAAACACATTGAACGTGACATTTTACTTTTCATACAGGATGAATTCGCCTTAAATTAACGACCTTTTGACATCATCAACTGCCTAAGGTCGATAAGTCATAACACGGCTCTAGTTGTACTGTATTGAGCTCAAAATCATATTTTAATAAATTTCTATTAGAGATTAAAAGAAGGTTTACCAATTTACTTGATGTGTTTTTCAGGACGCTGCAGCGTGAGTGTGAAGGGCTCATCATAAGAAGAGTTGCAGTAAGTACTAAGTCACTGGAGGTGATATTCATAATTGAATTATTACATCGCCCCGTTATTGTAATACTTTATACCACATAACGCTTTTAAGTTAAAGTGATACACACATGAGACTTGAGTAAAACCTCATCATACCTAAATACTTTCAATTCTACTCTCCACTTTTCATCTATTGCAGAGTTGATAGAACTATGAAAAATACTTTTTCTTGCTCCTAGGATGACGCAAACCTAATAAGACTGGACTTGGGTAGAAATGAGAATAGAAGGTAGGAAAAGGTGGTTCTTAGAGTGAAGTATGGTCCTTTGTGGAACTGCAGCCAAGGAATCAACATATCTAGGTTCATACTCCATGCTGACAGTGACAATAGAGCAGTGTTTTTAAGCCTCAGTAAACCACATTGGGCGTGACATTTTACTTTTCATACAGGATGAATTTGCCTTTAATTAACTTGTTAGTGACGAGCCTCAATTCATTTACTTTGTGCGTTTCTATATCACTAGCCATTATTATATTATCACTTCTTTCTAATAACAGTTTATCCTAACTAAAAGACGCCAAAATAACAATTTAGATGAACTTCATGTTCAAGGTGTGGCAAATAGGCAGAGTGTTTTGCGGAAGGTCGATAAGTCATAACACGGCTCTAGTCGTACTGTATTGAGCTCAAAATCATATTTTAATAAATTTCTATTAAGGCAATAAAAGAAGGTTTACCAATTTACTTGATGTGTTTTTCAGGACGCTGCAGCGTGAGTGTGACGAGCTCATCACAAGAAGAGTTGAAGTAAGTTCCAAGTCACTGGAGGTGATATTTATAATTGAATAATTACATCGCCCCGTTACATTATACTTTATACCACGCATTCACATAATGCTTGTCATTTCAGGTAAATTTCCTATAAGACATCACTGAGTTATAAACTCATCATACGAAACTCCTCCTCTTATCAATTCTTCATTTTCCATCTACTGCAAGTTAACACAGCTATTATTTCTGTCTCGGTTCCAGAATGAGGCAGCCTCAATACAAAGACATGCACACTTGCTTCGAGATGAGCAAACAGAAATGAACAGGTGATCTTTTGAACGACGTACAGTAAAAATACTGTCTGCTGTAAGGTGATGCTATGAGGGGTTTTTTAAGTGAGCGTAAAGAACAATCCTCAGGAGGAAAAACTAATAGGGTTATTCAAGGTAACGGTAAAAAAACAAAACTTCTGTGCAAACTTCTTCCAGCTAAAAATGAGACTGGAGCAGTGATTGTGAACACATGCGACCTTATAAACATCTCCTCTCACGAAAGCAGAAATGTCAAATTGATTCGCTACACCCGACCGTTAACTACCCTTTCATCTGGAACAAAAAACCAACAAACCAACACACCATCGATTTTCTTCTAATCTGTCAAACAGTTCATTCTATTGTAGGTTTGATGGATATCAAGTGAGTTGTGTGGTGATTTCAAAATTTAATAAAAAAAAAACAGGACTGAACTTCTCTCTAAGAAATTGCCTTATCATTCCTCGCATATTAACGGTTTACCTCGGTGTAAAAACCTGACTTTTTTCTTTGTTTTCTACCTTTGTTGTCTTGCACTCTGTTGTTTCAGTACCTTTTGTTTTCTTTGTTTTACGTCACTCGTGAGTTGGCAGGTTTTTACACCAAATTAATTAATATATTTACCAAGGTGTTTGATGTTTTCCTGGAAACACGACATCGTATTGCCCAAATCCTTTAGTTCTTCTCTCCTCAAATTAAAGCAAGGATTTTCTTGTTCACCATAGGAGGAAGCCAATGCCGTCCACCAACCCTTAACAAGGATATTCAACAAGGATTGTGGCGTCTGTCGTGAGGTATGTATGATTGCCAGTCTACTCGTTATAGCCATAATAACAGTTGAGGCTTTCTTAACTTCACAATTGCCTCAGTAAGGACATCAACCATATTTGTGTCCATTCCTTGACAACTAAAAAACATGAAAGTACCCCAGTGGTAAAAAAAAGAAATTTCCACAAGGAAAGCAGCAACAAAAGCGAAAGAAAACTTAGACATCATCGGTATTAATAAAAAAATTTATGCCTTGGTCACCACCTCAGTTCATCCAAAGGAAAGTATAAAATCAATACCAGCACTTCCAGGATTGGGTTTGAAACTTATATATATATATATATATCGCTTCAAGATCCATTCTGCTTTGCAAATCTGTGACAACGATGTAAACAAAATATAATGTGAGCATTACAATACGTACTTCATGCATGCACTTGCTACAGAGTATTAACTTTACAAAAATCCAAAAATAGATGGTACCAAAGCATGACTGGAATTCATCAACGCCAAAATTGTTACCTATGTTTCTTAAAATTCTGTAGGAAACACCCTCATCACCTCCAAGTTATAATGAAACCTTTAAACCAATTTAGTTGAAAAGCCCCTTATGTTATAACTTACACCTCATTACAGAAACCTTGTGAAAGATGTAATGTTTGGGACAGAGAAAAAAATCTGAGTTCCCGACAGGAATTGAACATATGTCCTTCTGTAAACCAGTCAGATGATCTAACCACTGAGCTACGAGAGACTCGTGGCAAGCTACTGTAGGTCTTTACCTTGTTCATACATGACACGCGTCCTGCATACTGCTAGGATCAGCGATGTCGAAAGCGTCATGTGTGGTGATAATAAGCTTAGTAATGAAATGAGAAAGATGAATGTTCAATATGTCGTGAGTGTTGGACAAAGAATTAATTCTGAGTCCCCGACAGGAATCAAACCCATGACCTTCCGTACACCTGTCGGATGCTTTGACCAGTGAGCTCTGAGAGACTCCTAGCAAGCTAGGCCACTTACTAGGTTCATACATGACATGCGTCCTGTGTACTGCTAGGATCAGCAATGATGCTCTAACCACTGAGCTACGAGAGACACGTGGTGAGCTAGGCCATATACTAGGTTCACCCACCAGTTGAATGCTCTAACCACTGATCTACGAGAGACTCGTGGCAAGCTAGACCATAATTATACTAGGTTCATGTATGACATGCGTCCCGCGTACTGCTAGGATCAGCAATGATGCTCTAACCACTGACATACGAGAGACTCGTGGCAAGCTAGACCATGCACTAGGTTCATATATGACATGCGTCCTGCGAACTGCTAGGATCCGCAATGTCTAAAGCGCATTGTGTGATGATAAAGAAAGATGGAGAATTTCGGATATATTGTGCGATACTAATGTGCAATTTATCTGAGAACACAAGACGTTTTCCAGAAAACTATTCAGGCATATCGTTCATGGCTTGTACTTTTTACCCGACAATGTTTCTTCAATGAGAGGAATAAAAAAGAGAGAGCAGAGTATGGTTTACAACGTAACAGTTTAATTGTTTTCAACCACATTTTACTCCTAGAAAAGTAGGTTGTAATCTCAAATCAACTAATAATTTAACTCCTTGTTTTTTAACAGGAAGAACGAAAGACAAAATGGCAACTCCACAGTTTTCAGCAAAAGGAACATTCTTTGAGATGTTACCATTTGTTTAGTTTCAGTGGTCTTTAAAATAATTGATGAAAAATTCTTATCGTTCCCCGATGGACTGTAAACAGTCCCCTAAATTTTCGCGGTCAGCAGGAAACCTGGGGATAGGACAAGACACCCACCATTGTACTCTTACCAGATTTCACTCCCAAAGATAATTATTGAAAATGTGTTTCAAGTTTCACGTTTAGTTTATTGCCCTGTATTGTAAACAGTTACAGTAAATATGTATATTTTCGGAACGAATAAGATAGCTCTAAAACTAAAAAACATCTAGTTATATTATATCAAGAGATATTTAATTATTTAAATGTGAAATTATTGAGATATACTTGCAATTAAACTGTATTAAAATAGAATGATAGAATATGTAATTTGACCCTTAATTTATTAATAGCTCTGGGAGGACAGTACAGAGCAACACTGACTCCTCATGGTGTCAGAATCGTAGATGTGTTAACAGTTAAAAGCTTTCAAGCTGAAATAAACACAAAGCTACAGAGTCGATCGTCATGATGATTACATTACGTAATCGAGAAGCTAAAAAATACATCAAGGGCTTTTTGTCAATACTGGGATTGAAGGCGGCGAAGCATGAAATGATTTAACTAATCGATAGAAGTTCGGAGAACGATCCTTCCGTAAAAACACTCGCTTTCTTTTGTTGACAGATTGCCGTTGTTCTCTGTCTGGTTGTTATGTGATTTGATTCTATTAAAACAAAGTAAGGCATTTGTTTCGTGTGACTACATTTTTACAGCAGGTATTATCTATGAAAACATTTTGCCCACAAGTTCAATTGTCAACCCAGGAATATACGTTTGTTTTTTTTTATCGCCAAACAATGAGAGTTCTTTGTACGCTTTCACTGACAGAGTTTCTCTGACCTAGCCAAGAGGAAGACTGGTTTTAATCCTTTCACTCTCAAAGAAGAAATGTAGTCTGGTCGAAACTTTTGAGTCTGTCCACGAAGTGCTATGATGTGACCATTCAAATGAAACATCTTCGGCAGTACTTTTGCATGGTACCACTTGTTGGTTGTTTTTCAATATTTTACAAAATAAAATTTGGGATTTTTCTTGAATTTCGATTTTTGGCACCCTTGGGAGTAGAGAATACTTTTCCGAGTCCCGTGACAAAGAAAAAAGATGAAAATGAAACCGCAAACATCGGTACGTGTCGTGGCATATATTTTCACCGCTTTAGTGACGGCGAAGAAAGGAATGACATGTGGCACTTAATCTTACCAAGTGGCTTTCAAAAATGCGACTTGCTTAGTCGTGCAGACCGAAAAAATCAAAACAAAACAAAATCAACGGAATTAAGGGTCACTGAGACGCAAAACAAACAGGCTTTCTTCTACTAATTGTCGTACCTACTGCTGACACTACACACTATACGAAATAAAAACTAATGATCAGTGAGTTTGATGAATGGATAGCTTAAACCAGTCAAGAAAACAGCATACCTAAAATATATTGGAACAATTTCAAACGAAAAGGTCACAGACAGCGTGCATCATGTACAGAACGCGTCTCAATTCATTTTCTTTTATCGTTTGACAGTTTTTCAAAGAAAAGACAAACTTTTGAGGTGGTAAACCTTTCACGTACATTTACTTTACTGCCGTTACTTGTAAACAGTTCGAAAGAAAATTAATAAAAAACAACAAAATACTTAAGAACGTATTGCTGCATGCAGTTTCTTGAGGGACTTTGTAGTGTTGTACGTATACGTACATATTTAGTAACAATAAACAGTTTCTCCTTTTACGGGTTATTTTAAACGTTATTCGTCAGTTGGTTGCAGCTAACGCGCGCTTTTAGTGCATATTAATCCGCGGTTCTGTGTGAAATTTTTCAAAAAGACCAAATAACTCACCCGGATCGCAATGGGTCATCACTAAGATTAATTATCTTACGATAATGCCGCATGCCGCCACAGTGTTTAGTTATGCAACCTTCATTTGAAGTGTCAAGAAACCAAAGTAAACAACGTCAACTTTGCTGGACGTTTAAGAATGTGAAATGACGATTTATTTCACTGATGATCCCAATGGTAGGATCCTTAATTAGAAACCGAAATAAAACTGCTTAGAATGTGATCTCACGTTTATTCAAAGTTTCTGAGAATTTGACTCCCGAGGAAATTCAGTATTAGTCAGTATTCAGTCGTAGATCGTTCTTGAATTGAACAAGAACCACGAAAGACCCGGAAAATAATGCTCATCATAGATTCATTTTAGAAAACGACTTACATTGTAAGTTAGTGGTTAAAATCACGGCAGCTTAGGAGTGAAGTCCATTTTCTTTTGATTCAACACAATTCCATTAAAAAGGTCACGAACCTGTTTTGATTTCATCCGTTTCCCGTTCTATGGCACGCACTATTGTGGTCCGTTTCTAGTCAGTCCGACTGTATACAATTTACGCCTACGCAGTGTGTTTATTGCCAAAGTAAATGTAGGCTATATTATTAAGTTCTTGGACACATTTTGATTCCATTTTTTTTTGGCAATAATTTCGATTGTTCGTTGGACTAAACACTTTAAGTATCTTTTACGGGAAGCAGCTTCAGTTGCTCCGCCCCTTAAATTTCTCGAGATGTGGATCAATCAAAGGACACAAGACGTCAAGCCATGTCAAAATGCTTTGAAAATGACACGACTGAAATGAATGATCACAAGACGCCGCTCAGACCGGTACAGACCCGTCAAAAAGCTGTCAAAAATTTGACTGACTGACTGCAGTGAATGAAAGCGGAATACCGTAGACACCCTGCAGCATACTTCAGTTACTCATCTGTCGCGCACATCGCGAAATTTTAGTTTGCTTCTTCTGAACATCAATCTTGCCCATCACTACGTTTGATTAGGTCTTTTGTTGAGATGTAATGATTTCGAAATTAGTAACAAACAAATCAAGAACAAAGAAGGAGAGGTACAATCCAGGATAACAACCAACCATCAGCGTGTAGTGGAATTTGGTGTAGTGGAGTACATCCAAGATCATAGAGTATGCATTAAGCCAACTACGACTCGTGTCTCAGTAATTCTGAAAGACAGCTAACTACAGGATTGGCAAACGGAAACCACTGGCATGGTAACGAATAAGTTACAAGTTACGAAATCATCATTGACAAATGGTGACAATGATTTTAGTGTGGAAACTGGTTCACAGAAAAGAGAAGCCACCAGAGAGCCATGGTATGAAAAGATCATCAATTAAGGACTGTTCAACCACATGACACCATCGAGGTCCACGATATCGACAGAACTGGGGTGGGGTGGGGAGGGGGGGGCTTTCCCCTACCCATCACCCACCACAGGTTTGAAGACCTCTGAAAGTGCATTTAGATGCGTGGAACAGCATTGACAATCGCGAGAAGCATTTTCAGGTAAGAAAGCAGCACTAAACGTTTCTGAAGTTAGTTGTCCAGTAATATCCACATTACTCAACAATTCAGCAATCTGTACTCCGCTATAGGGTCCTAGAACTAGAAATTCGTTTTTGTTTTCAATCCATTTCACAGCTTCAAAACAAAAAGGTCAGCGTGTCAATAGCGTGTCGGTGACAACTGTGGAACCATATTGCTAATAGACAACGCATGCATGTCTTATGTAAGCAATTTATTTTCTTTATTTAATTAGGAACCACTGAGAAACTATTGTTGAGCATGAGATGGATGAAAACCCAGGAGAACAGGAAACCATTACGGGAACTTCGGTATGTTAAAGCGCAACGTGCTACTCGGCTCCGAGAAAAAAAAATGTTGCAAATTATGCGGCAAGTAGCTGAATGCGACGACGTAGACAGAATAGTAAACCTTATCTAGGAAAACCAGAATTCTACGACAGGTTAACGTTAATTGCAAGATAATTGCTTATATTTACAGTTCTTTAGTTGGGAACAACTCTATGCGTATGTAAACGTTTGCATGAAAAGATGCAACGGCAGATGCTTGGCATTCCTGCGACTATCCAACCAGTAAAGCTAAACAAATAAACACGCTTTTGAATTATTCGGACACACCTAAAATGCACGATGAAAAAAAATCTTAATAATAGCTCTCGTTTTTGTTTTTCAGGAAAGCTATAATCGCCTTATCCGTACTTTTAGAAGGCTTCTTCGAATCCTAGTGAACATTGCTCAACATAGTAGACAACTAGGATCCAGTCAAGGAACTCATGAACATCTTACATTTCACATAGTTTTGCAGTTACCACGATACCAAAGGTAAGCGTTTAACGCACCAGTTCTTCAGTTTATATGACTTTTACTCGTGTCTCAAATACAATACAATACAATACAATACAATTATTTGCATTTCACTTTGTCTTTACAATTTTTTTATAATCTATATTTTTTTAAGTAATAAATAGTAATCTAAGTGTATATACTAGTAAATATTTAAATATAGTTGAAAAATGTAAGGAAATGCCTCTGTGGGTCCTAAAGAAACCGTTAGGTTTTCGGGTTAGACACTAGACAGATAATGTCGTAAATTTTGTGTAGCTTTCACTCACGAACAAACACATAAACAGATAGCAGCAAAGTAGCAAAAATAGCGAGAAAAAAAGCCAATTGCCAAGGCAAGGCAAAAAAGCACATATAAGCGCATTAGTAAGAAGAAGAAGAAGAAGAAGAAGAAGAAGAAGTCATTGTTAGTTAATAGCTGGCGTCAGAAGAACCATTTTGTACACATTTTTTAGCAGTTGTGTCAAATGAATGGCATTTACCTTTTACCTCGTTAACGTTGTGTCCAGCCACTGACAAATCCTTTGAAATTCTGGCCATTCAAACGAAAAACTACTGAACAGTATTTTCTTGTGCTTCAGTTCATTTTTCAAATATCCCCAAATAGAGATTTTATAAATTGTCCCAAATTTGTCTTTTGGCACTCGTACATGATCTATAAACACAATCAAAATACACTTTGGTTAACATTATTTGAATATCAATAAACATTTTACTTTACGTTTGCAAAAAAAAAAAAAAACGAAAACGTTATTTAACGAGAATCGTTACCATTGACAAAATCATGGCTTTATCAATCCTTGTGGTTTGTTTTCTGAAACCAAAGGAACAGAACTGAGTGTCTTTATCATAAAATGGTCCGCATTACAGAAGTAGAGTTTGTATAAACATTGGTCACTCTGTAAACAAATGAACTGTCTGAGATAATCAACACTTGTTCTCCTGGTTCAAAATCTTCGCTTATGTTATGTGGTTTAATATTTGGAGGCTGTAAACTAAATTGATATTTTTGACAACTGAGTAAACTCCTAGGTCCTCTTCAAAGGTGAAGGAGTTAATGGGATTTATCCACTATGACTAATCGTTATTTTTATCATTGTTATTTTGTCAGTTTAACCCTGTTTCAAACCACGGGCTAAATCCAACATAGTAAAGGCTTTATTTTAGAAATTTAACAATAGTTAGTAATAAATGTGTGAGGTATATTAAAAAATGTGGATTTGCTAATTAAACTGCTGAAGAATATGTACTTATCAGATATTATATATTCAATATTCACTGCCCAATTGCGTTTCTTTTCAACACAGACATATCGATGATCAAGGATGGCTAGGAAGAGATTGGGTATATAATTTTTGTATCATAATAAGCGTAATAACCTTGTAAGCTTAACTCACTTGCCTTTTAATGCACAAGTCAATGTGCCACGAAATTTAGGTTTGCCTCCCAAGAACCTTCAAAAAAGCTTTTCTAATACTTGTAATGCGCAAATTCACGTGTGAATATGATCGAATGCACAAAACAGATAATAAAACTGTTCAGTGACACTACAATACTAAAAAATCTAAAATCTCATTAAGAACGAAAAACACTGACACACAGTAAACCAAGTGGATACTTGTTGAAGGTAGATATATGCCGTTGAAAAGAAAACCGTACTTGATTCAGAACATGTGTTAGGTCTTAGCAAAAGTAAGATATTTGGAAGCATTTGAGTGTTTGCTAAGAGGTAAAGAGATCATGTGGGATATTTTTGATAGAGAAAAGTTGTAGAATTGACTGGCTAAATACAATAATTTTGATTCTGAATGCTTATAGGTATAAACATTGCCCAGATAGGCATTTTTGGTAGAAAAGTTATCATCTTGGTCATTTTACATCACAAAATATTTCAAGCAACTCAAAGTATTTAAATTAACAATAAGATAAGTCACCTAATGTTATAAGTAGCATCATTATTTTACCTCACATTATAAGTGCATAAAATTGCATGGTTCTAAGAAGTTGAAAATATTGCTTGGATACAATACTTTTGCAGAGTTTCAAAATTTCACTAACAAATATAATGATGAAAAGGAAATATAATGTCGCTAAAGAAGGGGGAACTAAGCCCCCTTTTAGTGCACTTGTGTAAGTAAGCTGTATCCACACAAGAACCCTATTAAAATAGCATACAATCACTTCAAGAAATCACAATCACACCATTGAACATGTAAACTGTTTGTACATCCCCACGCACCCTTTTCCCAAAATGAGTATTGTTTCCGTATTAATGGGATGTATAGTAGACGATTATCTAATGAGACGTTTTGTATTACTGAAGCTCCAGCTGTCTGCCATCTTAACTGAGTAAAGCCACATATACATATAGACAAACGACCTCCAGAGTGCTGTTAGAAATAATTACTATCCGGCATCATAATTGGACTGGCTAGTTTGAACACGTTAATTTATTTAGATATAATCTTCATTAACGTATAATTAAGTAATTAATTATAAGCATTTATAAGTAATTAAGTAATTAATTATAAGCATTTATAAGCATTCAGAATCAAAATTATTGTATTTAGCCAGTCAATTCTACAACTTTTCTCTATCAAAAATATCCCACATGATCTCTTTAACTCTTAGCAAACACTCAAATGCTTCCAAATATCTTACTTTTGCTAAGACCTAACACCTAAGACCTAAGCGCACATGAAGAATTACTTTCAAAATGTACTGGAAAAATGTTGTACAGTGTATTTTGATTACTCATTGTTGCACAGGAAATATGATACTTTGGTTTAAAGCAACAAATATTGTTTCTTTTTTCTACAGACACCAGATGAGCTATAATGTCACATGTGGGACAAAGAAGATATTAACTATTTAAATAAAAGCAAGCTTTTGGATTTTTGTGCCCATATAAATATGTTAAATAGCATTGATGCAAAGAAAGATGTAAATAGAATATGAATGAATAAGAAAAACTTGTTGAATAAGAATAAGAAATATGAATAAGAAAAATGTTGTGTATTTAATAGATTACGAATGACTTATAAAAAGACAATTGTCAGATTAAATATAGTCGATTATGAATGACTAATAAGAACTACATGTTGACTATTAATTGTCAGAGGTGTGAATGTAAAAGCCCCCCCCCCACCCCTCCCTCCCCCACCCCTCCCTCCCCCACCCCTCCCTCCCCGCGCCAAATCCTTCCCCGCGCCACATCCTTCCTTTCATTGTTTTTATATGGCCTCTTTTACCCACTCCAGAACCCATGAGTAGTCTGGGCATTAATTCGGCTCCGTGAGGGATTGTGGGATCGTTTGAGCTAGGCGGGACACGGCAGGAGTTCATTGTTCATCAGTTCATTAGTTTTGAACTAAAGCAGTCATATCAAGCAATACTTCCACTAGTTAACGCAGAGAAATGCACTAATTATGGTTGCTCTGCATGAGAACAACAACCACCAGCGGCAAGAAAGCGGAACTCTTTAAAAAGTTTAATTACGTGATTAACGTGTTGTTCGTATTAGGCTTTTATGTGCAGGCTCAAGCACAGCCTCACCGGGATGTAATTATTAATGGCATTCAGAGTACATGTAGGAACGCTAGGACGTAGCATTGTGTGTTCGTATACAAATGTGCACCGTATGCAAATTGCCAAGAAGTTAAAACATAACACGTGCAGTTCGTGTTGAAAACAAAAGAAATTGGAAAAATCAGGCTAACATGCAATTTAAAGAGTATTACGGTATTTTTCGAAATGGCCCAAGCAACATTTTGCGGCATGTCCCACCCCCAAACGATCCTAGAAATCATAGCGCCCAATGTAGTATCCAGACTACCACTGATATTAATCACCCATTTATATTGTGTCAGATTAGTAATCTGATATGGCCAAGGCAGTGCACCAAAAGTTAATATGCGGCTTGTAAATAAAACTGCCTAGATGTAATACGTGCTGTTTTTGGTTTCCATTGCTCTTGAAAGGCTTAAAAGCATGTGCATGCTGACAAAAAAATAAAACGTTTGGATAAACAGCGACATGAACTTGGACCGTTTCCAAAGCAGAAAATTTTCACAACGTCAACATAACAACTCTGTCACGAGGAAAACAAAGCAACATACAGCGTAAGCAACGCCTGGGAATGAGGCGACAATGAAATACGGGTACAGACTGACAGGATTACAGATTAACAAGAACAATCGGTAAAGTACAATGAAAGGCTCGCTTGACGACTGTCTAGTAATAGTATTCTAAACAATTTCACGATTCAATGACTGAAAACATACCGAAAATATATTCCAGGTGTCTCCACGTGGGAAACTTCAAATTAACTTTAAAAAAATGTGCTTGGTTGACGCCTTAAAGAAGCGTACGTCAAAAATAAACTTAGAAACAAAGAAGTAAGTAATTAACACTAAACAAATTGAGTTCGGTACGAACAGTGGAGCGGATATCACACTAAAGTACAAAAAAATTGAGGCTTGATATTCTTAAAAATGATATAAAATTTCCATGTAACAACGCCTTGTATTTCATTATAACTGACGTAACCTTAAGTTTAGTTTTGCCAGTAGCAGCTATTAACAATTTCAAGAGATGGCGACAAAAAGTAGTTTTTGAAAGTTGAAGCTTTCATTCAGCAGTATATAAGACATTAGTACATTTTCTTCACAAGTTTTCCATATTTTCCTCAACATGAGCAGAATAACATGACAGAATTATAATATGCAATATGTTATCTAAAACGGAAAGCTTGGAATTTATCCCCTCCCCAAACAAAAAATACAGTACCCTCATCTCAAATGCGAAAACTACAACATAGTTTATTGTCGATTCTCTGCATGATTCCCAGTGCGCCGTTTAAGGCATCAAACTTTTTTATTTAATTGAGGCAGATACATGAAGCATAATGAACCGAACCAACATTTGCCTCGTAAAGCCTCAATATTGCATGCGAGTTTCTCTCGCATGGTTTACAATTTATTCTAACCTTAACATAAGAGATACAATTCAGTTGTTGCAATTAAAAAGGTTAACCCTGTCAGTACTGTTCTTTAAGCGCAGGCATATCTTTACGTTTTATAACGTACTATATTACGTTATTATACCCCAGAAAGGGAACTCAAGGGAAATACATATTTGTGTTTCCCTGAACTTTCGAACCTAAAGTTAAAATAGCTGTTTCGCTTTCTCTCTGTCAACTACCAACCGAAACCAAAAAGAACAACAAGTTGCTATCCTACAACGTTAACGATGTTTTAACTGGTTTCATTACGGAGTTAAATTATTTATTGTAAACAAGAACATGAACAAACGATATTTACTTCTATTCTGCAATCGCACCCACATTCTCATTCTTGTTGCAAATATAACTAAAATTACAATCTTATGTCGCTGTAACTAATGTCTAATCAGTAAACGATGCTGCTCCACCATTAACGTTTAATCTACAATGTACCTAGATTGGCTTGCTGTGCTGTGGAAATATAAAATGAACATAAACAAGTATTCACTCACACTGTACCTCTGGCATGAATTTACCATCCTTTCATGGAGCCTACATTTCATTTCGATTTTCAGGTCAGTACAGCAATTCATCTGCACTATATAGAAAACTGACAACGTGTTTGAAACGTGTACACTGATATTTATATCTACTGACAAAGAACGGAATAAACGCATGTGCATCCTCAAAACGAGACGCCGCTGCCCAAACGGACATCCGCTGGGAAACTGGAGACAAAATTGACAGCTGTCGCAGACCAAACTTTTGTCTCGAAGAAAAAGTGACTGTCAATGTGAAATGATTTAGGGTTCAAAGGTTTAGAAAAAAAAGATTCAAATCCCTATTTTCGCCACGGAAGAAAACCTCATAAAATAGAGATTCAACTTTTCACCACAAAATAATCCATATTGTGATATGCGGCACGTTACCAGGTGATCACGAGCGACGGTGCACAAAAAAAGGCAAAAGGAAAACAACGGCACAACATTGTCCCCAAAACTTTGAGATTAAATCTCGTGTTGCAATTATCTGCAGATGCGGCTATCTGGCGTTTTCTTTTCTTTTTTTTTTTTACGGTATTGTGGTTTATTTTAGAGAGCACTCATGGTGATCCTTGGCACGCACCTTAACCGCGGTTAAATTCCCACACGTGCCTTGAGAGGTACATCGTGTATACACTCACATATCCCATTGGATATGAATAGCTTCTTTTATCTTGAGCTGAAATTTTGTGGAAGCATGATAGAAATACAAATACGGTCACATGGAGTTTGAATGCGTGGGTTTGAATGCGTGGGTTTGAATGCGTGGGTTTGAATGCGTGGGTTTGAATGCGTGGTTCCGAGAGGAAAAAAGGTTACATGTTTTGCTTTTAAAAGCAAAGTAATGTTTATTTGAATAAACTGTTTGTTAGTAAGTTTGTTTATTCACCGTTTTCGATCCTCTGTAAGTACATGTATCAACAAGCCTGATGGGAGTGAGTATGGGTTCATTTCCCAAAAAAAAGGCGCGAATGCAAAAATATATACAGCGAAAGAAAATGTGCGAAAAAATGACATAATAAGTACGTGCGAAGAAAGTGACAAAAGAACGAGGAAAATGCTAATTAAAAATATTCATAGAATGCTGAAGAAATGTTCACTGTTTTAAAAGAATTCAATATTGTCTAGGCAACGGTTTGGAATTATTATCAGCGTCAGTTGTCTTGGCAGTATGCCATGACTCGAGGGTTTTCCGCACGCGATAGGCCTTCAGTCAATTCCAGCAGTGCCCATCCCCCCCCCCCAACACACACACATATGTTGCTATCCCGGGGGTGCAGGCATTAGCACCCCTGTATATATATATATATATATATATATATTATATAGCCTGTGTGTTACTTTACCAACCTACATATGTGTTGAGAGTATTATTTTTAGAATATTTTAGCATGGTGGTAGGTACAGTGGTCTAAAAGAACAGACTGCAATCTAAAGATTGCAAGTGTCTGTCTGGCCATTATCCCTCAAGATGTCTTTACACCCTGGTGCATAAATTTATCAACACCACCAAATTGCTGGCAGAGTATTAAACTTGCATTCTGTCTAGTTGCTTCATTCTATATGAACTAGAGAACAGTGATGGCAACACTTGTCATACAGGCTTTTGAATTAAGACCCAGTAAACAGCACCCAGGGAGACCAAGAACAGTGATGGTAACACTTGTCATACAGGCTTTTGAAAAAAGATCCAGTAAACAGTGCCCAGGGAGACCAAGAACAGTGATGGCAACACTTGTCATACAGGCTCTTGAATTAAGATCCAGTAAACAGTGCTCAGGAAGACCAGGATGTATGTTTTGCTTAAAAAATAAGGCTTCAACAGCAAAACGTTTTTTCTGTTAATTTGAAACATTTTTCACCCCTCCTCCTTTTTGGCTCCCTACCTTACAAAGAAGTGTGGGTCTGCCACTTCTTTGAATGATTTGCATGTCAGTATGATATTACTTGTTCTTTTACAGAATCTTAATAAGCAAAATTTCAAGTTGAAGTATATCTTTAAAATCAACGATATGAAAGAAAGTCATCAAAGTATTTACTAATGCAAACCTAACCCACTTTCGCCTCAGCTTAATGTCAAAATTTGGACAGAGGTGAGGTCATGTTTCCCCCATGTTAAGGATTTAAATTAAATTTAAATACTCAATCTTTCTTGCCAAATCATCATTGGAAACAAACACCAAATTATTGGTTTTGGTCAAATTATGTAACTTGTCTAATGCTACCTACATCTGCTCCTACTCATAACAGTCCTTGCCCTTTATGAGCAGTTTAGTTAATTATTCATTATTTTCATTTTTTGGTGAATTCAATGGGTTGTTTAAGTTAACAAATCAGCGAGGCTGAAATGCTCGTTTTATATAACATTAATTTAGACTAGCAGCGTTTATAATTTTTTACTTATTATTATATTGTACTATTTATTTTACACACGACCTCGCAAGCTCTGTAGCTTAAATTTTTATCGCGTTAAAATAAAGCTTATCCATCCATCCATGACAAACTTTAATACTGGTAGATGCACATGCTATTGAAAATCACCTGTTGCAAAGCATTCGATAAGCACAAATATACACATCAGCTACATTTAAACTTTTTAATATGCAATCTAAGTTAATGCGCAAATCACAGAAGCTGACTCGTTCCGAAGCGTGATAATCTATTTTCGCCTAATAGTATTGAACCCAAAACGGGAAACCTTGGAGATCGCAGCGAAAGGTGATCAAAAATTGAAAATGAAAGCTGATAATAACAATAATAATAATAACAATTCCACAAAAGACTTGCGATCAACGTGAGGCAATCAGATTCAATGGAATGCCTAAACAATAAATCATTGTATTCCCTAAACAATATAAGTCTTATTTAATCATTGTATTTCGTAGTTAAGCGAAGTTTAGAACACCAATGCAGTTTTACAACTCAATTTCCAAAAACCCCGCTGTCATGAAAAGGACAGAACTTTCTGAACTTTACGAAAGTTACATTTAAAAAACTGAAATGAATATGACAGCAAGATTCCCATGCATCGCAGTCATTCCATGCAACGCGCAAATGCTTCAACGGAGAGTACACCATAGTACGAAAGGAACTGAATTCCGCGCTGACTAAAGCATGTTTGATATTCAAACCTCTCCCAACGTACTCTGGGTAAAGTATACTGACCTTTCAAATTTGCTTGGGCAAAGACATCAGTTCTTCAGACCCTGGTTTCGACCTTTGCACTAGCGTGCGACGCGTGCGACTCCAACCGTGCGCCATTTTGGGAAATGAAATTCTAGCATAGTTCCCAGGCGTCACTCGGAATTTTCGTCGTCATCACAGGCAACCCAGGCGTACACAATGGAGTTCACAACCAACGATATATTGTCGATATTGTTCAGCCCGGAAAAATTACAAGTAAAATGTTTGGAACAGAAACTCGATATAACGAACCTCGATATAACAAAATCCTCGTCATAACGAACACAATCCGGCAACCCAAACGTAAAATTTACCGTGATATAACGAATAAATCAACGTGCGACAAAAGATGAATGCGGAACAGACTTACAGTGTGCGCTATAGGGCAAAGGTATAACCTGTATCGAACCTGTACAGTTTTCCAGTGCCGTAATTATATGTACAGCGTACTAAAGCCCCGTACAAGCATTAAAGTGCAAATGTTATTTGTCCAGATCAGGAAATACGTAACACCGTCACAAAACAATTATTAACTATACCTCGATAAAACGGACATTTTGGTTGCTTTTCTACAAGTTCGTTATAGCAGGGTTTTCGATATAGCGAACCCTCGATATAACGAACCAATTTTCCCAGTCCTTTGGCACTTTGTTAAATCGAGGTTCTACTTAACTAGAGAAACTGTACCAGTATTACGCGGGGAAACGCTATATAATAAAGAGTATTGCAGAATTCCTTACAGATAGGGGGCGGGGGTGCGGCATTGGGGCCTATAAAAAAAAAACCGGAAAACCGCTCAACATTTCCGTGAAAACCGAAAACCGCAATAAAAATCAATCAAAACCGAAACAAAATAACAACAACAACTTATTAACAATAATTAAAATAGAAGTATATTGATTGTCCGGCAAATAGCTACGAAGCTAATCTAGGAGGGGCAAGGCAAAAGCAATAACACATCTTACAAAACGAAAACAAAGAAAATTACAAGAAGAAAACAAAATGTCTAAGTCATTTCGCTATAGTTACCGAAATTTTAAGGCAATAATTTATTACACTAATCTATATTACTACCTGAGGATCAAAATAGCATTTCACAAACCTAAAACCCCTGACTCTTGATACCACAGAGAAATATAATTACTGTCGAACCTGTATATAACGGCCCTCCTCCTCTGTAAGCGATTTCTATAAGCTCGTCTCTCTTCTTTCATTTTAAAGTTATTGCAGTGGGAATTAGGCAAAACTTCTATTGCCTTTTGTGGGCTATTTTCATCGGCAACGTCACTTAGATGGCACATCACGTGGCTACACGGGCTGATTGAGGTTAAATATATAAAAGAACTAGAAACTAGGAAGCGAAAAACCAAAACCGAAAAACTGGTTTTCTTATTCATAAAAACCGAAAACCGGATATTTAAATAGGAAAAACCGAAAACCACAACGGATACCAAAACCGAAAAACCGATCTCAAAAATGACCAAAACCGAAAAACCCAATGCCCCCCTCCTTACACCTAAAGTTGTGCGAAAAAGAGACCGGTCGCGGTACCGTCTTGTATTACTGACGCCAGAACATGGAGTCTGTGCGAATTCAAGATGACTGATTCAACAGTGCCGCTCTTTTAAGAAGTTTAATTAGTTCTCGGTCTGTTTTGAAATCGGTATGTTTGAGACGCTCCGGGCATCACAAAAGCGAAAAAGCCAGAGAAAAAATCCAAATAGCACAAAAACCGGTGAACTGAATCATGCACAGAATCAGGATATGTTTATGCCGATGGGCATTGTTAAGTTGATAGTCAAACAAAATCCCATGTCACGGTTGGTGTTTAGCCGACGCGGAAAGGCTCGGGACGTTTTAACACCGTTGTACTGACAAGCCGCTATCACATGGATTAGAGTGGGATTAATGATAATTTAAAAACGACTAGGAACTTTTTTAGCATAAAGCCAAACATTCCCGCACAACGCGCTTGTCTGAAACACCAACAAACATAATTCATTGTTGAAAATTTGTTAAACAATGAAGCTCGCAAACGAAAAAAACACAATTTTCTTGCACGCTTGTCATAACTGTACAAACCCGCGATTTGCGAGTAAAGTGTAACATTGCGAGAAAAGGAAAAACTGACCTTATTTTCCCACTTTTGACATATCCTCTGCAGATTTAATTGAACTTCTGCTAAAATCCGGTAAAAAGCTCGCAATGGAGGCAAATTAAACATAGATAACGGAGCTTTTTCTCCTCCTAAAGCAGTAACTTGTTTGTCGCTCTTCTCCGGCTGAATGGAAATCGTTTTTGAACGAGGGCGCCACCTCACGTGGTTTTTGTACCACATGGTCTAAATTATGTTCTCTGATTGGCTCCTTGTATTGCACGTGCGTTCAACCGGCCAGGCGTTCGCGGAGTGAAATGGCGGGAACGATTGGCGGTAACCCGCGTCAGATCCAAGAGAGGCGGGAGGGGTTTCGTTTGATACATTGTGCCGGCATAATTTCGAGCATGATACAAGTGTTGGAGCATCGAGCATAATGCCGGCATGGTAGTGCTATGCAAACTCAATTTGCATTGGTAATTAATACCCTGGGGATTATGTTAATGAGACTATAAAAGAAGTTACATGTGCCTCACCCCATCACTCTACTCGAGGCCGCAAAAGGGAAGAGTTTGGCAACCCACCCTCCCACCCGATCGAGTAAGTCGGGCTTCATCCTCTCAGCTACCATCTTCGCCTGGTCTTGGGCTCGTCCCAGGCCAGAGCGATTCTCCATATCTTATTGCCATGCCATTAATAACAATACCCAGGGTAGAATATTACACTTAGAATTTTTTATGAAAAATTGTGTTTTTTTTGTGGAGGGTGGGGTGGGGAAATTTTTTTGCGGCATAATTACGAGCATAATAGCTACTTTGGAGCATAATAGTCCGTTTTGGAGGGTGACGCCAAAAAGCGTAATACCGGATTTTAGGAGCATAATGTGTCAATGGAAACCTATTCCACAATGCAACGCGAGTAAAAAAGATATACAAAATTCGTCTCATCAAGTGACCCTTGCATTTGCCAGTGACCGCCGACGTGAGCAGTAGCTCTCAAGACACCTTTTCAAGTCCTGTAGTCTGTCGGTCCTCTTTTGTCAGGATTTGTAATGGTAATTCTCTTGCAGCGAATAGATACATGCTTTCGAAGACTTGTTATGAACACAACAAGGAGAGCACAAGGCAGTCAAAATGAAGATTTAAAAGACAAATAAATGTCCTGCAAAACAATACGGAAAGAGCTTTTTAAAGAAATGTTTACAGGCTCCGCCGCCCCACCCTCTCCCCAGTTCCCCTGTGATTTTTTCCCCGTTTTTAAACAGTTCAGTCATGTACAGTAGAAGTTGGATTTCAGTTAGTTTCGAGAATATGGATTCCTCTTCGTTTAGTTATTGTAAATCGCAATGACATATTAAACACTTAATGACTGGTACCGAGAGAAACAGTGAATTTTGTTACCCGAGAATCTCGATGTTTCCCGAGACGAAGTCGAGGGAAACATCGAGATCCAAGGGAAACAAAATTCACTGTTTCCCAAGGGATCAGTCATTAAGTGATTTGTTATATAGCAACAAAAAAAAACCCACAGTTTGAAAAACGCGCCGAGCACTCGATCCATCATAATCATGCCACCTTTTGTCACGGTCTGATCACGTGCGCTAGTGGGCAACAGTGCAATGTTACCCTCTGACGTCAAAATTGTTGCCCGCTTTCGCAAATGTTGCCCGCTTAAGGCCTATTTACATGCTGCGATTTGTCGGGCCGATTTGTCGGCCACGACAAATCGTGCGCGCGCTCTTTGTACAGTGCAAGCATTGTACATTAACTTTTTTTATTTCAAAATTTTTCTGCTAAGAACTTCTTGAAAAACAAATGATATCCAATAGGTTATTTAGGTTGTTGTTAGTTTAAATACTGCAGATATAATTTGTTTTGCGTGATTTCTTGTCCAGATTGCGTTTTCGTGAAGCGATCACAGATTTTTCCGAATCGGCCGACATGTCGGACTGAAATCGCGCGCGCATCGGGTCGCCATTTACACGCGCCGATTTGCTTCACGATTTCTCGGGGCCGACAAATCGGCACGACAAATCGCAGCGTGTAAATAGGCCTTTAGCACTAATTGGCGGGAAACAGTTTGTTTGTTAGATATCATGTGACGATGAATCAACCAATCAACGCGCGCGTTCTAGTGAGAAAAACCCCAGCTATATAACAATTAGCCTCCTACGCAGACGTCCTTAGGGCTCGTCACGTAATCTTTCCTTCGTGGGGGAGGAAAGATTGCGTGACGAGCCCTAAGGACGTCTGCGTAGGAGGCTATATAACAATTTCTATTAGACTTTTTCCATCGCTGGAAAAACAAATTTAATAAATATGACCGATGCGCTCGAGTTTCCTTGACAATTGATAAACCCCATGTTGTGAAACCGTTTACGGCTGTTGCGACTGAAATATCGTTTTATTTTTGTCATATTTCTTCGATATGGGCTATTTTATACCACCCCCTCCCCCCCCCCCCACCCCACCTTCCCCCACCTTCTCCCTCCACCCGCTAACGTTGACATGTCCACATGCAATTCTTATCGCATCTTTAAAACGCTTAAATTCTCTCAATTGAATTCTTGTTTTTACATAATGTATTTTATTTGTTGTTTATTTTGTTACCCTCGACCCTCGACATGGAACCCTCAACCCTTAACGAAAAGATAGACCCTCTTCAGAACTACAAGGTGTCAAACCATGGCATTAAGTTACTTATGCAAATTATTTGAGGGCACATTCAGTGTGCCCTCAACTAATTTGCATAACAGGTGTTGAGCGGCTCAAAGATCGTCATTTGATGAGCTTATTGTTATCTGTTATGAATGGCAACTGCAAGTTAATTCGAGCTTCCAAAGGGATTGTCAGTGGACTGAGTATTTATAGTCCCCAAAGTAACCGTTAAATGGGTCGTCACTCAACGCTTGTCCCCGGGAGTATAGAGGAGAGACGTCGCGTGACGACCTAAAACAGTTTTATCGGGTAAACTTGGAAACTGCATTTATTATACAGTAAACTCTTGCTATCTCGAATACGGGCTATTTCGAATGCCTTTATCTCAAAATAAAACTCGTTCCCCTTAATGTGCTTACTGTTTTTCAGTTTTCTTTGCTTTTTCTTTCCACTTTGCGTTTTCAGTCTATCAGTTAAAACAAATATACAATATATAATAAATGTTTATTGTCAGTAGCTTTACCATTGATCTGACGTTATATTCTTTTAATAATTAGTTGATTATAATATATTGAGAGAGCCTATTTATTTATAAGCCCAGTGGTTTCTTTTGGGCTTCCTTGCTTGCCTTGCTTTCTACTGTAACTGTTTACAATATAGGGCAATCAACTTGAACAGTTATCTTGAATTCCCCGCTGTCGCGAACTTCCCGTAGTCTAAATTAACACCCCTTGTCTAGAACTGTAGTAATTGTGACGTTACTTAAATGACAACAGGACACAGTTATAATGAATTTTGTCTTGCAATAGATTATGTTCGCCGAAAGGAGTATCCCATGGTGCCCAAAACTGACATACAGTTTACAGTATACACCCACTTTACAGTACAGTCATTTCACTGTGTTCCGCGGTGCAGCACGCCACGTCCATTCTGGATCGCCACGAGTATGTAGCATATCGACGCAATTAGGCCTTATGTATGATGACGTCACCAGCTCAAAATTCCACCCCTCCAAAATTCACCACCAAGCCTCGTTTGTACCAAAATTCCTTGTAGACTTTTGACAAGTTCACGTCGTTTTTGACTAGGTAGTCTTTTCAACTTGTCTCCTTTGAGAATACTTTGATGAGATTTTCACAGGTTTACACTTCGAAAGCGAGGCTTGGGGGTGAAAATAGTTATTTTGACGTCAACATGCATAAGGGCTATTTGCCAATGCTGACAAAAATAAAAGACTCAGTCTATAGAAAGAGTAAATTAAATACACACAAGAAACTACAGAAGAATATTAACAAGTTTATTTAATAAAATAATTGAGTACAAGATTGAGTACTAAATATTTCAACGCCTTGTTTTCAACAAATAAAAAATTATAATATATTACTGTTTTTCAATTTTTTTTTTTACGAGTTGCAGTACTACAATGTTTTTGACAATCAACATAATACATATATTTTCTAGCCAGCTTGCAAATATATATGAAAGAAGTTTCATAAAATTTTAAATATATTCCCTTGTCGATGTAAATGATAAGGACAGAGATGAGTTTCAAACATTTGATTCGCTAAATCCGATCCCCCCTTAAAAGAGTTTCGTTGCACACGACGAAAAAACTGACTATTGTTCGCTACAACTGGGAATTCGGTATTTCGCACACGTTTATTTTTATTTTGCTTATGCTTATGGCTTTGCCGCGTTAGTTCCAAGAACGACAGTGTTCCTTTGTTTTATGTCTGTTCTTATTGTTTATGCATATGACGTTGATATCGTCACTAAACTTATGCTTATGCTCATGTCGCTAGCGGAAAAATGTCTTGAAGCCATCATTTTCCTTAATCAACCACATTCACGAAATCCCCATGTCTTATTTCTCACCCCTCAGAAGGCAAATGAAATGCCGCTTGAATTGGTTATCAGTCAACTACTGCATTCAGAATCTCTTGGAGCTATAGCGGACCATCTCCCTTAACCTTTTCACTCCCAGAGTCACTAATGGAGACATGTAATGCAGTTCTAACTTTTGAGTCTGTGGACGAATTCCTATGGTGTGACCATTCAAATGAAACCTCTTCAGTAGTACTTTTGCATGGTACCATTTGTTCTAACTTTTGAGTCTGTGGACGAAATCCTATGGTGTGACCATTCAAATAAAACCTCTTCAGCAGTATTTTTGCATGGTACCATTTGTTCTAACTTTTGAGTCTGTGGACGAATTCCTATGGTGTGACCATTCAAATAAAACCTCTTCAGCAGTACTTTTGCATGGTACCATTTGTTCTAACTTTTGAGTCTGTTGATGAATTCCTATGGTGTGACCATTCAAATAAAACCTCTTCGACAGTACTTTTGCATGGTACCATTTGTTTTTCACGGCAATATTTTACAAAATGAAATTTGTGAATTTTCTTGAATTTTGGTTTTCGACAGTCTTGAGAGTTAAAGGGTTAATGGCGAGAGTGGTAACTTACAAGAGATTCAGTTATATGCCGTACACATCAGGACCTGACTGTTCAAAAGGTGGATAGCGCTATCCACCTTTTGAACAACCGGAGCCAGTATATTAGTTGTACTATATTTATACTAATGCCATTTATCTAATATTTAACTACAGTTTGCTGCTTAGCGGTTTGCTGCTGATAGCCTGCGCCATGCCAGGAAATTCATCATCAAAAGCTGCACGTAAGACATCCTCCACCCTGTTGGCCAGAATAAAGTCCATCTCATCCTGATAAATAATTCAACAAAAATACATTTTAGAAATAATTGCCTTAAAAACGGCAATAAACGTTTAAATAAAAGATTCTAATAACGAAAGATTTAGATATACATTTAAGAATAAATATCAGCGATATAAAAACATGACGTTTCGGCGACGACATGTCACCATTATCAAATGTAAAATTATTTGTGAAGTCGAAAGTGTGAAAATAAATAAATAAAAGATGCGAAGATGAACGAAAGAATGTGGCTTAATTAACTAAACAGTTTCGCTGGTATGGAGTCTTTTTGAGTGTTAAGAGACGGACTCTTTTTCCTTATCAATAGCATCTCATAAATAAGGCACTCAAACTTTCCGCGGCATTTCTTTAGGATGGTAAATTGCTCATGAAGATTGTACGGTCTTTGGTTATGTTCGTACTTAAGGTGTTTGCCGATGGCAGAATATTTGTGTTCCTCAATGCGAAGGTGGAGGTGACGGCACGTGTAGCCTATATAATTCGCATCGCACGAATTACATTCATGAGCAATTTACCATCCTAAAGAAATGCCGCGGAAAGTTTGAGTGCCTTATTTATGAGATGCTATTGATAAGGAAAAAGAGTCCGTCTCTTAACACTCAAAAAGACTCCATACCAGCGAAACTGTTTAGTTAATTAAGCCACATTCTTTCGTTCATCTTCGCATCTTTTATTTATTTATTTTCACACTTTCGACTTCACAAATAATTTTACATTTGATAATGGTGACATGTCGTCGCCGAAACGTCATGTTTTTATATCGCTGATATTTATTCTTAAAATAAAAGATTAATGAAAAAAAAAACCCGGAGACATTAAGGGAAGTCTTCGGGTTGCTCATTGTTTGATGATTCTGCCGCCATCTTGAATACCACGGACAGTTTTTCGCCATTTTGTTTAAGGACGATTGAGCATGCGCTCTAAGTGTAATATAGGGAGTCCCAGAGCTACTTGCCGTGCATGGAAAGAAACAAGGGGGAAGCAGGCCCGTAGAACTGGGTAAACTGGAAAGCGTTAACCCTTTAAATTAACCACAGTAATGGAATGGAACCACACGTTGCAAAGAGAAATGTTAGCTCGCTGGGAATGAACCCATTAAACAAATTATCCACGGCACGGCTCTACCAACCCCGGGGGGGGGGGGGGGGGTACTCAACAAAGTTTTGTACGGGGATGCTCCGCCCCAAGGTCCAAACCCTTACCCTTTCATATACCGTTTTTGACAGAAAAGGTACCCCTTTCATATACCTTTCATTGAAAATGGTACCCCTTTCATATAGCCTTTACGTGCGTCTGTTTGATATATTTTGAAAGGCGCTTTTTATAATACTTAGATGGCGGTTTTCCCTACTTTTTTTATACTTCAACTCGTGTTTACGCTGCCTTTTCCTGATCCTTCGTGAAATCCCTACCCTTTCATATACTTCAACTCGTGAAATCCCTACCCTTTCATATACCTCCAGCCTCAAAAAGGTACCCCTTTCGGGCGGAGCATCCCCGTATAGCCCATTATAGGGAGTACCCCCCCCCCCCCCCCGGGCTACCAACTGAGATACGAGGTAAGTCGGAAGCAGACAATACGTTTCTATGTATGCTGAATTTTACAAGTAGAGATGTAAATGAACACGTGAAATGGGCTTCGGAGACCCGGGGTCACAAGATTACCAATACCTACGGGTATGAATCAATTAACTACACCAAGAGATTATAATATTATTGGACTACACTGAAACCCCTACGCATTCAGTTTCCAACCAGCTAACAAACTAGGTAACAAACTGTCGCGTGATTACTCTTTCACTCCGCAGTAGTTTCAGTTCTCCCTTATTACATGCACAACCGTGCCATTGTACAAAATACTTGCAATTTACCTAGGGCTTGTCTTGGATAAATCAGATGGATGTCATTATAACACATGATGTGAAATACTGTCGGACGCATTTGGAGAACCAAAGTTAAAAAAAGAACGCAGTACACCATTGACTCTTACCTTTACATTATCCGGCAGTTCCGAAAGATCCTAAATTTGGAAGAAACAATTCAAAGTTATGACAACAGTAGCTGTGCCTCTAGCCATTTATGTAATACCGAATATGATATGAAAATGTTTACTCTGTAAATGTTTTAATTAAATTTTATATGATCAAATTAATATAAACTGTACATTTTTGAGCAATTTTAGATTCTTAAGTCTTATTAAGATATTTTTACTTCATTTTAATTACCTTCGTTTTAGTGTCCTCAATCAGTATTGTGATGTACTAGAATTTTATGATATTTAAATAAAGGTTTCATAATCATCATCATCATCATCATCATCATCATCATCATCATCATCATCAATATATATTTAGTCTTCACGAGCCAAGTGGCCCACAAATGCCGAAGCTTAATCCGGTTACGACTGAGAGTCACTACTCCCCTGGAAAGGATGTTTGTCCACAGCAAGGTAGACTCCTTCCCACCCCACCCCCTTACGCTCCGGCTCCAGCAAAACGTTTGTCGGCACCCAATGTGGAGCGAATATGGAGCGAATGTGGAGTAAAGTTTCTTGTCTAAGGAAGAAACATGACCGCAGGGCCAGGCCTTGTAACACAAGAGTTTTTACGCACTCTGCACCTAAGTGGAGAAAGACATTGTAGAGCAAAGTTTCTTGTGAAAGAAACAAACAAGACGGGAAAGATCAGGAAAAGATCCATCCAACTTCAGGACGACTTGAGCCTGCAGCAGACTAGACCAGGCCTCCACGGTCTTATGAAGGTTGATAGAACAATAAACCCTTTCTCACCTTTTCGTTTCGTCTTGGTAGTATCACTCTCTTCAGACCCGCTCTATGAGCTGCCAACACTTTTTCTTTTATTCCACCGACCTACGAAGGTAAACACATCGAGTAATGAAGTTTAAAATATGCGCACATCGATCGGTCCAACCAAAAAAATGTGAACTAGCTTTAAAGGTGTCCGCTCGGACAAAGTTCTATTACTAAGCCTCACCGGTAAAACAAGGCCTCTTAACGTGATTTCACCTGTCATGGCTGTGTCGGACCGGGTACACCGACCACTGGAGAGAAATTAAAGTAATTACATCTGGTCAAGCAAGCCATGGTCAATCAAAATAAACTCAAAGATCGCTGCGAACTATTTACAAATAACAGCAAACCTTGATAAACTGGTGCCAAACGCGAGAAAAATGAATTTGGTGTTGTGATCTGATTGGCCGAGAAAACATATTGTTTGCTGTGTTTGGTTAAACCAAGTTGTACAAGTATGTCAAACATGCTCCCTCAAACCCTCTTCAAAGTCCCCCTTTACCCCCTTCACCCCCCGTATGTCAAACATGCTCCTTCAAACCCTCTTCAAAGTCCACCCAATAATCTAGGATTACGCACATTAAAGTCTTTGATTTCTGTAACAAAAACGACACTTTATCCCCGAGAGGGGTGTAAAACGGAAGAAAGAAGTACCTGAATAACGAAACGAGCACGGTCACGATCGTAACACCAGCAGACGGACCGTCTTTACCCACAGCACCTGCTGGGAAATGGATATGAACATCCGTGCGCTCCAGAAGGTCTATGCCATCCTCTGACGTCAGGCAGTACTGCAGTGGTCAGACAGACAGACAGACACACAGACACACAGACAGAAAAGACAGACATGTAGTGAGTAACTTTCTAACTAACCACTTTGAGACAAAAAAAACTTAACTTGACCTTCATGTAGACCTTTATGTAAAGTCTCCGTTATGCTACGTCTTCGAGGTCTGGTCTCTCGCCCAAAAAGCACTTCAAGCGAAGATTGAACGAGAAGATTGGTAACATGTCATACAAGGAGAGATTGCTTAGCCTGGACATGTTGTACGACAAGGCTCCATACGGTTATATTGACCTTAATGTGGAAGACTTTTGTAGTTTTGTAAGCCATGGCCGTACTAGTTTAAGTAAGAATCCCATTTTGTAAAACCAGCCCTTTTCAATCTTCTTTCTTCAATCGCACTGTAAATTCATGGAACACTGTATGTAAAATGACTCTTCCAAGTAGTTTCCTTAGTCCCGGCTCTTTTACAGTTTTTCTAATACAATTAGATATAAGATATGTTGTGTACGTGGTCGCTATTTCGTACCTGCCCCTGTCACTCTAATGCAATTACTTAGTTTTGTTATTAACGTTTAGCCCCTTTATTATCTAGTATTCCACTATATTTTAAGTCTCTTGGGTAAGCGCCTCACATGGGGCTTCGCGTCTCGTTTGCGCCTTTCCATTTCGTCCATCTTATTTTTGTGCGGTGTAATAAACAAATGAGATAAGGATCATCTACCTCAACAGAGCGACTTCTAAGCCAACTTAGAGCCAACTGCGCAGACTCCTTCATAACATCTCCTGAATATTGAAACGAAAACTTTGGTCACATCACTTGCAATACTTCCAGTTACTTACATCACTGACTAGCGAAACATTTTGGTCCATTTATTTTACTACCCAGTTCTTCGAACTAAGCCGCAGTAAACAGCTGTAAATTACGTACCCAGCTGGCCAGTCAGGGTCAATTTTCCTTCTCCTCCCATTCGTGTGGCTTCAACGAACATGATCTCTCCGCCCATTGCTGTCCAAGCTAAGCCTAAGGAGAAATATAAAACAAATTTGAAGTACATTTTTAAGAATCCAATTTCAAATCCAGGCTGACCAGTAGTTATAGCGTGACACGGAGTTAAACTTAGGACAACTGTGTTACAAATCCAATAAAAGGTTTAACTTAGCGATATAGAGGATGACATATAGATTACGAGTCCAGCCCATCAATCCAAACTGACACGCCTCTTCACAAAGCAAAAGCACGCAATCGCCACAAGCGCAGTGGAGCGGGTATTTTTCAAGTATATGGAAAGCAAAGGAAATGAGATGGAATCTGACACTTTCATATTTATACAACTTACCAACAGCAACTCCAGGAGTACAGAGTCTTTGAGCCACTTCTGATTCAAATATAGGAGGCTAGAATACAAAGCACAGATTTCGTCAACAATAAACACAAAGGAAACAACTACTACACAAACATTGTTTCAATCGAGTCCTACTGGTTGAAAAATTGATCAGCCAAACCAACCGAGAACAGCAGTTGCACCATAGTTAATAAAGTGTAATGGTTATGAAACCTGAGAAATGTCTTTGTTCGATGTTTTTGAAACCGTTTTTCGGCCTTGATCGTGCACAACACAATAGATTCGAGCAACTGAAAACAAAAGATGTGCACGGCCAAGTACAGTTCAATATAAATTGTAGCTCCTTTGTTATCGCCATTGAAGTCTGCAAGGTTTCATAACCAGTCCCTCGATTAACTATGGTTGCACCAATAACAGAACACAACCTGGATTACCTTTTAATACTCCACAAACATTTCTATAAAATGCTCTTTACTCAGTTTTAACCTGAAATAATCATTATGATCAATTTACTTTGGAGTGTTTATAAGAAAAAAGATCTTACCCCTAAACAATCGTTTAAGAATTTTTCAGTGACCAAAAAGGCGTTTCTATCAGCCACAGTGGCAGGTGCAACATTAGTAGAATCAGTCTTGGACTTTGCAATTTCTTGTTCTTTCAAATCTTCTTTGTCGTTCCTGTTACCTTCCTCTGAGGCATTTCTTGTGGCTTCAGCAACCTATGCACGGATCACAAACAAGAAACAAATGGACAACTGTAGCCACACATTAATCGATACAAATAACAATAAAATGTAAATGATGCATCTTATGAATTTGATGAATGTATCCCTCAACCCCGTAACTCCCAAAAGTGTGAAATATCAAAATTCAAGAAAAATTTCAAATTTCATTTTGTAAAATATTGAAAAACAAATGGTCTACCATGCAAAAGTACTGCTGAAGAGGTTTCATTTGAATGGTCACACCATAGGATTTCGTCCGCAGACTCAAAAGTTAGAACAAATGGTACCATGCAAAAGTACCGCCGAAGATGTTTCATTTGAATGGTCACATCATCACATTTCATCCACAGACTGAAAAGTTAGAACTGCACTACATGTCTTCATAATTGACTCTGGGAGTGAAAGGGTTAAAGTTGGTTTAAACACTACTCGTTTCAGACATGGCATAATAACTAAAGGTTACATACTAATAGCAATGGCTTGAAAAGTGAATTTATAATTTTAAAATGCGAACAACAACGACGCAACAAAGATCATCTTAGAGTGATTTTACTTCATCTGTGAAATAGTTAGTAGAATAGTACGCACTATTAGACTATAATTCCATTGTTTCCTTTTGTTTAATTTGGACTATCACACACTAATTGTTAGATAGTGTTTCACAGATGAAGTAAAATTACTCTATTAGTTGTTCGGTGGTAACAATTAAACAACAAAAATTCTCTGTACCTGGACAGCAACAGCTCTACATACACCTCCAATCTTCCGCTCAAGCGACCGCACCCCAGCCTCACGAGTGTAATAAGAAACTGCAAAAAAGATGGTACATTTTCTATATATTATAAGGGACACTGTCCCGGCCGAAATATCGTGTTTTCATGATTATGGCAAGGAGTTTGCTTTAAGCTTACTTTACTTCTTGAAATTGGAAGAAATCATCGCCAAAGGTGATAGACGCAAAGAGATGGGAATTAAACAGACAAAATAACAGCTAGAAAAGTCAAAATTTCACAAGAATGGCAAGTTTGATTTCTTGACCGCCCGTCAACAAATCAAATTCCATGAACTGTAATCCACTTCAATCCTTGCAATTCTGCGCTTTATCTCCAAACTACTGCTTTTGTTTTGCTCTAAAGAATTTTTTATCCAACTAAGTTGTATATTTGGTGGCATTTGGCGATATAACATGGAAATAAGCGAAGCAAAATTTTCTCCACGACGCACATCTTACAGTCATTTTGTAAAGTTGTCCCGTGTTCGTCTTAGAGAGAGTGAGTGTAATCACTCTGGCCAGCGAGCCAAATAGAACTCGAAGCAAGTGAATATATGAAGCACCAAGTGCAGGGAAACGTATGCGACAAAGACACAGTTAATAATGGCTTTAATTTAGTGTTGTTTTAGTAAACAACAGTAACCAAACACGACTGAATTTCTTTTGACAGGCCATCGAAACCCTCTTTATTACTTCAAACTGACTGATTTTACTCACTGATGGCCTTCAAAGAGTTGTCAGGAACTTCAATGTGTTGCGCAGTGAGTCCGTGTTCCTGAAACACAAAACCAAGGATGTCTCAATTTAGAGTGTTTTCACTGACGTCATATCAAAATTCAGAAGCAGTTTTCGATTCTTAAATGTTTATGAAATTGTAGAGAGTTTTAAAACTACACATCTGGGCCAAATTTTGAAGCGCAAGAGCATTTCATTCAAGAGTTATAGGCGAATGAGTACAGACATTTTTAGTAAGAAATGTATGGAGCGGCCATCTTGGTGTCCCAAATTTAAAGTCTTATAACTCCAAAAATTTCATCACAAAATATTGTATTCACTATAAAAGGCATGAAATCGGCTTATAAGCATCTATAATTCAAAAATAACTTTTAACTAGTTCAATTTTGTTTATTTTCACGGCTTATCTGAAATAGCGTGACGAATTGCGTGACACATTTACAACCTTTATAAATCGAAAACGAAACATCGTTAAAACCTAAAAATTTTTGTGAAAGATTATAACACTGGTATCCACATACCCTGTTAGAAACAGCTTTGTAGGATATATACTTTAGATTTGTTTAAATTTTATGACGTCATGTGCAAACACTCTATAGAGTTCCTCTCTGTGATGCCAGTACATTATCAACTGAGATGGAAACAACTTTATTGAGTAAAGGGGACTGTTTAATTTTTTTTATGTGACAGGGAGAGGCATCTGGTGGACTTTGAGGGGAGAGGGGGAGGGGGTGGGGGGGACAAAGAAAAGGGAGAGAAGTCCAAGGAGTGGGGCATAAAAATTATTGTCAGAGATAAAAAGGTTGTATTAGGATTACTGCTATTATAACTCTGCAAAAGTGCTTTAGGTTAAAAAAAAATGTTTTCTCGGGGAAGAATACTCCTAGATCCCTCCTAGCTGGGAAGCCATCTCTTACGTTCCTGAAAGCTCTTAGGTGCAACGACAACATGGATAAACAAATTACTGTTAGCATTTAAGCAACGTAAATTATAAAAATGTAACACAAACCTTTAATTGTTTTGGTAAAAGGTGTCGTTTAGAAATGGCAATCTTTTCTTCCTGGGTGTAACCTGGAACCATGATTAACTGAAAAATGAAAAAGAGTAAAATGATGTTAGTTGATATGCACTGCGTCCAGTAGACAACCTGGGCCGGGTTGTTCGAAGTCTGATTAGCACTAATCCTGGATTAACTGCCAACAGAACATATGAGTTGTCATGGTAATTAACCCTGGATTAGCACTAATTGTCCTTCGAACAACCCGGCCCAGGTGTAAAGTACTTGCACTAGAAACAGAAACAGAAGCAGAACAAGAAGCACATCAAATAAACAATGGGAAGCTATAAGAAACAAAATCAAAAGGAGTGTTGACATTTGTGCTTACGTTGTTTTTCTTTTATTGTTGGTCACGGCAAACTGTTAGGTAAATCATATTACATGTACCTCCCTTTTCCCTCGGAGAGAAAGATTGTAAACCCTTTGCTCAACTTCCAATTCCATTCATTTTGTATTTCCTTGATTTCAGCCCCCTACGGTGCCTCAAATATAAGCGCGCCCTCAGTGTTATGAATCTAATATGACAACGAACCCCTCTCCAATAAAAAGAAGTTAGAAGTAGTGCATGAGTTAATTAATAAGGAGGAAATATTGAATCAAGGATAATAAATGTTAATTGTCCAAAATTCAAGTTGGTTTATTAATTTTGGAAAGGCAAAAATAAGAAATTCGAAATAAGCACCGCACACGTTCGTTTGAAGAGATATGGTATTCCTCTCTTTCTTCTTCACTCCTTACTATGCTGCCAAAATTAACCAAAGTCCTTGATTTATCCCTTTCACAAAGTCTCTCTCACCCCACGTAAAGGAAAGAATGTTAATTACTCAACAGCAATTCCAGGCATGCTTACCTCCATTCGATCTAAAAGTGCTGGAGGAATTGTGCTAACAGTATTAGCAGTTGCAATGAACAGAACCTGAATAAAACAAAGAAGAAATGTGAGCTGTTACTACACTGACTCATGATTCTGTTGAATAATGATCAAATAATAACCATAGTAACAAATTAAGTACTTACTTGTGAGAGATCAAATGGGATGTTCAAGTAGCTAGATACGAGTTAAGGACATGTGCATCACAAATGTTTGTAAAACACTATCAAAATGTGCATCAAGTACACTATTAAAATAGCAATTCTGTAGGAAATCGAGAAAATTAAAACACAAAATGCTTTCTCAATTAAGGCATGTAGCTGGCGATAGCTTGTAACCATTTTTAATAGAAGGTCTGTCTATCCTTATAACACGTTCAACTGCAGCTTACATGAGAAATGTCAAAAAAAAAGGACAGAGATTTGCTATAAACAAACTGCAGGATACTGGTCTACAAATGTCCAGTTTTGTTCAGGATCCAAGACTTCCAACAATGCAGCAGAAGGGTCACCATGAAGACTTTTACCCTGGCAATAAATAACATCTGGGTTACACCGTACATAATCAAAAGTGAGGTGGCATGGTTTAGGGTATTCGACATGTATTGTATTTTGAAGGTAATGGGTTCAACTCCCCTTGAGCAAGGTATCACTGACTGACAGATCGACTGACTAATTAACTGACTGACTGACTGACTGACTGACTGACTGATCGACTGACTGGCAGACTGGCAGCCTACCACAAATTGATTAAAATTTAATGTAACTGTTGTTCTAAACCACTGCAAACTACATGTAGTTGGATAGCCTGTAAGTGTATTGTCCTCTTTAAATTCATTATGTCCTCGGTGTAAATTCTGACAGCTTACCATCTTGTCCACTTCATCCAACAAAATGACAGGGTTCTTCACTCCAACTGTTTTCAAGGCATTCAAGATTCTTCCCGGCATTGATCCTATATATGTGCGCCTAAAAACACCAACTGGAATCAGACAACACCAAAACTACCATGCAGCCTACATCCAAACTCTTGATGTGGGCATACAAGGGGATTAACGATGATAGATGCGATAAAATAATAGAAAATAATAGAAATGAAATAGTAATTGTCACAATTGGATATATTGCAACTCCAGAAGAGGAAGGAATCCCATAAACAATGATGAGGATTTTTATTGAGTCTCATATTGTTGGCGTGGTCCAGTGCACTCTGCAACTGTCTTTCTGGGTTAGGATTGAGGGTGGTACATGTAAGTGAGGTGATATATATATATCACTTCATGAGAGTTCAGACTTCAGGAGTAATCATCGTTTGTAAAAGGCGAAACCGGATACACTTTTACATCTTATTTTGTCAAACGGCACGCATTTGCTACCTAGCAACCATTTTTGAATTTTCGTATTTTACTGCTTGTATTCCATTTTACCGGTCATTCGTTCAAGTTGCCTGATGAGTGTGGTCCTTTTAATTTTGGACCATACGAAACAGAGCTGTCGCAATAAAACGATGATTACTCCTGAAGTCTGAACTCTCATGAAGTTATAGTCAATGCTCCTCTATAGTTGAGCGCTCTACGTTATCCATTCTACTCAAGAATTTGTTTATATATATATAGTGCTATAAATACATATTCTGTCTGAATATGTTTTGTAATTTGTTATTTTAAACCATCCTTAAGTTAAAATTTTAACTTTTTTGTTAATTTTTCAGCAGGACCCCACTGATCATGAAAACCACCTTACAATGATGGCATCCTGACTAAAGATATATAATTATTATTATCTGATTGTTTTTCTTTTTTGTATGAAAAGGACAAAACAAACCTAGTACACTGTATGTCAAAAATAAATCATTCATACAGCTGTCTGTCATGTAAATTGAGGTTGAAGAGAATATATTAAATATCTAACAATTGCCAAGAAGTTGAAGTTGTGAAGTTACACCTGCTGTTTAAGACTGTGTTACTCTCTCATGATTAACCAAGCAATATTAGATGATATTGAAGGTTAAATTGAGGTTGAAGAGAATATATTAAATATCTAACAATTGCCAAGAAGCTGAAGTTGTGAAGTTACACCTGCTGTTTAAGACTGTGTTACTCTCCCATGATTAACCAAGCAATATTAGATATTGAAGAAATACTACTATATATAAAAGATAGGATAATTTGTATAAACTGAGACGGTGAAGTTGTTTAGTATGTTTCAATAAAAAAAAAAATTGAACAATGCTATATGATAAAACAAATATGGCAGTTTTGGTGGCATTGAAAGGTCCAGGAGTGTCACTATTAATAATTATTTATATTCTTAGTAAGTGCTTTGCAATGCATATGATATACCTGTGTCCTCTGATGTCTGACTGATCACAAATACCACCAAGTGATATCCTGAAAAAGGAACCAATAGGAAATGTTTCATTTCTTTTGCTACCAAAACTTCATTTCAAATTAATAATGCAAAGGTTACCGCCTTATTAAGGTCTCTTACAGGAAAAGAGGATCAAATTTATGAAAAGTTGCCAAGCAACTGGTACCTTTGAAATTCCCGGCCAAGTGTATTTGCAATAGACCTTCCAACACTAGTCTTGCCAACCCCAGGTGGACCAACAAAGCAAAGAATTGGCCCTGCAATGCAAAAGAAGATCTTGACGGCCACATTTTAACAATTTTATGTAATAGAAATGTAGTAACGATGGACAGACAAAGGGATTGTTCTGACTGACTGACTGACTGACTGACCGACTTTGACTGGCTGTCTGACTGACCTACAGCGGCACGGTGCTGTAGTGGTTAGCGCGTCAGACTTTCAACCTGAAGGTCGGTGGTTCAAAGCCTGGTCTCTGCCGTCGTGTTGTTTCCTTAGACAAGAAACTTTACTCCACACTGTCTCTTTCCACCCAGGTGTATAAATGGGTACCGGCGACAAAATGCTGGGGGTAACCCTGCGATGGACTAGCATCCCATCCAGGGGGGAGTAGCAATATTCCTAGTCGCTTCATGCTATAGAAACCGGGTTTAAGCTCCGGCCGTTATGAGCCTTTTGGCTCGGGTGCGGGACTTTACTTTTACTTTTAATTACTGACTGACCTACACCGTATCCGTCTGACTGACTGATTATATGGCTGGCTAGTTCAGGTTAGCTTAGTGATCGGACTAACTAAACATTTGAATGATTGGCATATTGACTGACTGATCATGAATGGCTGACTGACTGATGGTTGACTGACTGAATGATCTGACTGACTGATTAGACCAACCGACAGACAGACTAATGGACTGACTGAGGGACTGATTGGATGACTAACTGACTGGTTGAATGATTAACTTGATGACTGACTGGTTGACTGATTGGCTGACTAGCTGAATGACCGACTGACTGATTGGCTGACTGTCTCAGTGGCTGACTGGCCGAATGATGACTGACTGTCTGAGGGACTGTTTGGCTGAATGACTGACTGTCTGAGGGACTGATTGGCTGAATGACTGACTGTCTGAGGGACTGACTGCCTGAATGACTGACTGTCTGAGGGACTGATTGGTTGAATGACTGACTATCTGAGTAAATGATTGGCCAAGTGGCTGATCTTACTGAATTATTTGACCAACAGACACAGACAGACAGACTGGTTTATTACTAACTAACCAACTGACTAATTGTTTAAGTTACTGAGTTATAGTGAAGTGAAGTGAAGTGAAGTGAAGTGAAGTGAAGTGAAGTGAAGTGAAGTGAAGTGAAGTGAAGTGAAGTGAAGCAAAAAAGATTATCTAACAATACTTAACCTAGAAATATTAATACAATATGATTCCCAGTACCATGAATTATTTTAGAATAACAATATTATTTACCTTTTAAACTGTTCTTTAATTTACGAACAGCAAGATACTCAATGACCCTCTTCTTTAACTTCTCTAGCCCATAATGATCTTGATCTAGATCAATCCTTGAAAAAAGTTCAGAGTCAATAAACTGAATTAACAACAACTCTCTCATATAGCCCCACTACATACCACACACACCACCACCCCACCCCTGAAAATAGTTACATAAACAACTCCCTCAAGATGAATTGTGTATGTGTGATTTTGCCTTTGTTTATAAGACAATGTCCTTAATTACTGGTATGCTTTATTCTGCATGGTGATACATGTAACCCAGGGCAGATCAACCACAGAGCAACATTTCCTGCTTACTTCAAGGTTGTATAAAAAAACAGCCCTTCAATAACTATTGATTCTTTACCTTGCCTGGGAGATATCCAACTTGTCTTTGGTTTCTCGACTCCATGGAAGGTCAACCATCCATTCCAAGTAATTCCTTACAAAACAATTCACAAACAATCATTACATTAGTACAGAATTCCCAGACTTGCACTATCCCAGACAATAGATGTCCACTTATGTCCAGGATTGCACATGCAGTATTCAAGATGTCTGAAGTCCCTTGATTCTGCACCCCAAATTGGAAGGTTTCCATATTTCTGTTTACATGTAATGATTATTAACCCTGAGCTGAATAATTAATTGTTAAGTAGCAAATTAAATAATAATGAATACCTTGCTGTCGCATGTTCTGGGAACTGTGGTGGCATCTTTTTTAAGCGCTACAAGTCAACAAAAACATATTAAGAACTTACACTGTTCTGAGCAGTGAGTATCGAAGCCACCCATGTTGAATAGTACTATGAAAATCATACAACGCCATGGCATAGCTAACGAGTCAAGGATTGCCCTCCATGGCTTCTTTTTTGGGGGGCCACATTAGTACATGTACATGTACATACAAACTTATGCATGTGTTGTAGTTTAAAATTACTTTAGGTTAAAATGATTTCAAACTAGTTTGATTTTTACTATTCTTTGTCTTATGGTAATAAATCTTGAACAAAAAAAAAAACTTAACTAGTTGGAAATCATTTTGTCCTAAAATTTATTTCAAACTACAACACATGCATACATGTATATTATTAGTTCACTGCCAAAAACCTGTGATTGGTTGACAGATGACTATGTGACATGGCTCTTGAATTCAAAGTTTTTTTGTACCTTGAATTCAAGATGGCGGCAACATATCTTTGTGTGCTGACTTGAGAAGAAGAATGAAGAATCTAATACAGTGTGTGAGTTTTGAAGGTCAATTTTTGTAAGAGGTTGTGAATGTATAGGACTATTGATATTGTGTTTGCCATTTATTGCTTTGGGATTTTAATTCCAACAGGTTTTGCATTTTTTACATCCCTATATGGCAAGTGGGTTTAAACCACCTCCAGTTCAAGCTGTGTACAGCTTCTTGTTAATTACTGATTAATGGATTAAATAATAAAATTTCATGTATGAATGAATGAATGAATGAATGAATGAATGAATGAATGAATGAATGAATGAATGAATGAATGAATGAATGAATGAATGAATGAATGAATGAATGAATGAATGAATGAATGAATGAATGAATGAATGAATGAATGAATGAATGAATGAATGAATGAATGAATGAATGAATAACTTTATTTACCGAGGGTGACACATTACAGTTGAGAACTGGTAAACTTGTAAACTTGTTGTAAACTGGTAAACTTGTGGCCCTCTCCTAACTACCTTCCTACCTTCAGTTCTTTCATTGCCACTTTGAAAGCAGGTTCTGGAAGATCAGCTGACCTACATGTATCAGAAGAATTGTCAACTCAAAAAACTGATTTCAAACAGTTAATTAATATTATATATAGCTTATCAAACTTGTCAAACTTGTCCCCATGCCAAATGAAATATTTTTTTATTTATTTCCTAGACTAAAAGGGCAGTTTAATCAGCTGACATTACCTTATTTTTCTCTCTATTTCATCGACATCATCTTCATCATCATTATCATCATCTTCATCTAATCCTCTACCAATCCTCTTGGGATCTCTTGGCACAATCATGTTACCACTCCGCTGTAATTCAAACAACAAAACAATAGTCAAGACTTGATATATATATTAATAATTATTTCCTTGATTTTGAACAAAATTATAATGTAACTTCCAACAACACCATGCTTTGGTTGTGATTTAAAATACACTACAGTAGTACTGTATTGTAGTAAATGACATTCTGTAAGTGACTTCTTAATAAGTTACATGTATTCTGTACATGGATACCTATACCGCAGCCACTACCGGTAAATTGCTTAATTATTGAAATGTTACTTATGGCAAATCAAAATGTAATATTTGATAAATTTGAAAATCATCACCTTTTGATTATTTTTCAAAACCCTCCGGTTAATTTCACCTTTAAATGGGCTGGTGCCCTTCATCCCCTAAAAATTAGAAACAAATTTAAATATTAATTAATATTTTATTTCATAGCACATTTTGCAACACTTAATTACATAGTCACTGATGACTACAGTTACAGTAAACATAAATGATACACTCCAGATACTTTGCATAATGCAACTAAAGATTGTTTAACTATATAACAAATGTTAAGCTAACAATAATCAGTGTTACAATAACACTCTGGATAAAATAAAAAAGATAATTGAAAAATTAATATTATTTTAGCAATAATTTATTATGATTGCACGCCATTTATTTAAACTGTATTATATATATTTAAATAATAATTATTATAATATACACATGATTGCATTATGTTAATGGACATGCAGGAGGTTCATGATGATGGTGATGATCAGTGAGAAGTAATAGTAATTGGACTGAGTGGAGTACAATTCAGGGAGTAATCGGGCGAGTTATTTCAAATCGGCCAAGCGCGTAGCGCGAGGACGATTTGAAATTACGAGCCGATTACCTCTGAATTGTACGACACGAAGTTCAATTACTAATTAATTGAATCAAAAACAAAATTCGAGATTAAAAAGTCTTTGTGGAGTTTTTTGTTCTCACGAACGTTAAGGATGTTTTCTATCAGTTTGAAAGCAGGAGGAAACAGCGACTGAAAGAACGATTGACGCACGCGCGACGTAGGTGTCCAATTACAGCTATCCAATTACAAAAAGTTGTAATTGGATAGCTGTAATTGGACACCCATGTGACCGTGTGCCAATTACGTAAGAAATAGGCGCGCGGATGACCAATCACAATCGAGAATTTTGTTATTGATACGATTACATGTATAATTAATTTTATTAACAAACATTAAGTACCAGTATGGCTCCTCTAAGTAAATGTTAGATGGTTTAAACCTGTTACTGTTAGTAGTGATTATGAAAAATAAATTGATAACATTTATTATTACCCAACTTTATTCTTACCTCTTTTTGCCTCTTCAACAAATGCAGTGATTTCTTAAACCTCTCAATCAAGTCTACTGTATTTAAGATCTGAAAAATTAATAATTAAAAACATTAATGAGAAATGAAGAAAACAAGTCGCATGTGCTGTGTCAATTTTCATTATTTAGCAAATTTTATTGCTAAAAGACTTATTAAACATGAGAGACAAAACACTGAGAACCTCCAATTCTTAACCCCTATTCATATATTAACGAGCCTAACATACATTCTGTACAGACCTGGATCAATTTAATAAAATGTTTACAAGTGTAATTTACAAGGCATAGCCATCGTTTCAGAGGTTGAAAACAATAGCTACACTTGTAAATTACGAGAGTAAAAGTTTGATTAAATTGATCCCCATACTCAGATCTGAGTGCTTACATGTAGTTCTGCTTAGTGTCAAATGTATATGTTGTGGTTCAAATTTATCCTTGGTTCAAATTTTATTTTCCTTTGTTTAAAACTCATTATCACACAATACCATAGCCAAAAACAAAGGAAAATAAAATTTGAACCAAGGATAAAATTGAACCACAACATATACTTTGTATTGCCATGCCTCGCATCACCTGTATGACAGCAGAGGCAAATCTGGGGGAGAGGTCTGGCCTCCTTCTTATCTTGCAAAAAAATAAGGCCCAAGAAAGGACCAAAAATACTTTCAGTCTCTAACATTTTCACCCTCCCTCCCAATATTAACTCTGTCCTCCCCCCCCCCCCCCTTACTAGATCTGCCACTGGACAGGTAATAAATGTAGAATTAAGTGGAGGAAGAGGGGGGAATCAAGTTCCCACAAAGTGCATGGATAAAGGAGAGCGCCATTTCACTTAGTTTCGCACCTTATGTCCCCTGTTCATACTTTGCATATGCTTGAATCTAACCTCTCCCTTAACCCATTCAAGCACCAGTGCCATTCAGACGACTCAACAAACTAAAGAGAACTCTTTATAAAGGAAAGCATCCTTAATAGTATACAGTAAAATTAATAGTAGATCCATTTTTTTGACATAACATTTTTAATACCTCTAATTTCTCTAAATAAGAAGCTTTAACAATTGATGCTAGAGTATCAGGAAGACTTCCATTTGGTATTCCAGTCAACATATCCTGCATAATGCAAGCAATTTAATAGTTAATTAAAAATAAACATACACTCTGAATCCTGACCACTCCAGCAACAAGAGCAAACACAAAACTGTTTGAGTTGATGAAAGATTGCATTGTTGAGAGTTAATTCTGTAATGAAGTATAGTGCTCATGGATAAATATATTTGGTTTGAGTTACTGAGATGTTCATGATTGGAGTCTGAGTTACGGAGAATTTACTTACAAGTGTATTTCATTACAGTGCAATGTGCCTTCGCCGTGAGCACCCAACAAACTTTTTACAACTTTTGTTTACAAGTTTTGTAACTAACTTTTGCACTCCTGTGATAAACACAAAGCCACAAACAATCAAATGTAATCTTGTCGCTTTGTGTTTATCACAGGAGGGTAAAGTTGGTTACAAAACTTGAAAACAAAACTTGTAAAAATGTTTGTTGGGTGATCATGGTGAGGCATGTCGCACTGTAATAATAATTATTTATTTATTTTTTACTGCAACATCAAAACAGTAACTAAAGACTTCTTGGAATAAACCTGCACCCAACTTACTGCACCTTTCAATAACATGCAAACTCTAAAGTGCAAATTAAGCCCTGGCTGCTATTATTATGTAAATACAGTATGTTTAAAGGCCCAGTTTACACAGGCGATTTTTTGTGCAAATTTTGTCGCACTTGTCAATGTGTAAACGGGTGGCAATTTCAGGGTTCTCCCTAAATTTTAGCTCAGCAGGTAAGGGATTTTTGCTAAGCGGTAAAGGGAAAACTATTTATAAAAAACTATTATAAAATTTTCCGGGGGCAAGCAGTTACGGGCAGTAATAAGTGCTGCTTCAAGCGGTAAATTTTACCGGTTACCGCCTGATAAGGAGAACCCTGCAATTTCAGTGCGATTTGGGTGCAATTTCGCAGAGGTTTCAAACATGTTCGAAACCTGATGCAACTTGGCGGAGATTTTCGGGAAATCACAGCAAATGTAAGCAAATGTCGCACCTGGCCTGAATCGCACAGGAAATCGCCGCTAGTTTACACTTACAACAAAAGTTGCATAAAAAATTGCATGTGTAAACAGGCCTTTACAATGCCATCAATCACAATTATGGTGACAAACATTAATATTGGACCCCTGAAAACAGAAATGCACAAAATGGATCAAATTCCACCAATCAACACAAAAAACCTCCCAAAGTGCATCCATAACTCGATGGTTGCACAGCTGTTGTGTTTACCACTTCTTTTATAATATACATGTAATCAAAAATCATAAAGAGGAAAACATTTAAATCTGCTTCCAGGTAGAAGAGGTCTTGACAAGTGTGGCGAATGTGTCGTCACATGCATGTGCTATTGCCTGTGTAAATCATTGTTTGCAAAGACTTCTCGTTCAAAAAAAAAAACTTCTCACGGATTAAGTAGTTTTTCGTCTCAGTGTGGATTGTCAAACATTTCTTTGTTAGCCTGAATGACTTTTGTACACTTCCTCTCAATATAAGGATAAAAGCCTTTACAATTCTGCTGTAAAAACAAATATTATTATAGTCACGTAAAAGTTGATGCGTACTGCATGCGCTATTTAGTTACTTTAATTTGTTATGTTATGACCTTTTGAACATACATGTTTACTGAGATGTAAACATGATAATTGTGGCCATGAAAAACAAAACTGTTGGTCGAGTCTAATTTTGAACTTCAAAGTTTGCATATTATTGAAAGGTGTAGTAAATGAAAATTATAAACGAACCATCAGCACCATCCCAATGTGGAATGCTCTGCCTGGTTTTGTTACACCAGCTCCATTACCTGTTCAATCTATGGACTTTAAACTTGTTACTTTTTGCTTGTAAATAAATTTTAATTAATAAATTATTCATGTAAAGCACCTCTGACCATCACGGTATTGGTATGAGGCTTGCCTATGATACTCAGCAAACTGAAACTAATACAATTATATTGAACCAATATTCTAATAAGAATAAGACACTTAAGAAAACAATTTTCAGCTGCAATACACAGTGTATTTATTCCAACCTTAAGTCGAGAAACAACAGGGACTTTCCCATCCAGCATATCCACCAGTTCATTAGCATACAGTCGGAACTCTTCAGCAAGAGTTGTTAGTTCAGCATTTTTCCTAATTTCTGCTTCTACAATTAAACATACCTCACTGTAAGAGTTCAAGCAAGTTAATATATTATTCTAATTACTTAATAAATATGGCCTACTTAAAATGATTTAAAAGATATTAATTTTTCTTCAGGTCTATTTACTGTACCTACAATTTTTAAATTGATATAGCAAAGTACAAGTTGTTACATGTTAATTATGTGATGTTTCAAATGACTGTAATAAAAATTACAAAAACATATTTCATAATTTTAAAAATTATTTTCAATTGTTAAAAATATTGACATATAGAGAGCTATTTGCAATGACTATATAATGAAAATATAATTTAAATATTATACACACCCTATATTACATTTGCCATTCCTAAAAATACCAGTTATTAGATGCTCTTGAATTAAAAGTTAAAGACAAATAATTCAAATAGCTATTATTTTTATGGTAATAAATAATTATATACCTTGTTCAGAAGGTCTGTCCAGTTGAGTGACCTCTGCTATCAAATATGGCTCCTCCATAACAATTTTATCAATTCTAAATCGACAGAGTCCAGTCACAAGCAGCGTGTATAGGGGCTTGGGCCAGTTGGTACCCGTCACTTGTACCACAACAGCCCCAGTCCCCATGGCATGTAATAATGAATCTCCATTCTACAGAGCAGAAATATAGAAAATGAATACATTTAAGTGCTCAAAAATCAAGTTTCTTATTATTCACACAGGTATATTAAATTGCAGCGTCCCATTCAAGGTACGGAACATGGTCTAGCATTTAAAAAAAGTAGGTCGGTCAGGTGATAAGGCAATGGTTTAAGGTTTTATATATAGCTTTTATTCTCATTTTTATATCTAAAACCTGCAGTTCCACCTGTTACAGGTGACATTTTAAAGTGTTTTTCTTTGCAGTCCAAAATTTTATTGTTTAATTTTGTGCCTATATGTAAATGTTGTGGTTTAAATTTTTTTGGGTTAAAACATTTTCAAACCAAAGGGGTCTAAATTATTTTTTCTTTTGTCTCAGATAAATTAACATAATTGGAAACAAAGGAAAATAGAAATCAAACTGGTTTGAAAAATATGAAACCAAAACAAAAATTAAACCACAACATAAACAACAATGAAAAGGATAACAAAAAACCTAAAAATAAATGTAAAACTTTAACATTGTTTCTTTGGGTATCTAGTTTTCCCACCCTTCTTTTCAGATTACAGCAGTGGCATTTATAATTTATTAGTAAAAGTGAATTATCTATAGGCTGGGGAGAGGGTGTAGAACAAGTGTAGGAGATGAGGAGAGGGGAAGGGGGAGGGGGAGGAACACATATAATTAAACCAGTTCAAGTAATTAACTTACTTCATGTATGTACAGTGTATGCATATTATGTACATATTCTATGCTGATATGGCATTGTTTAAGGAAAAATGTGTGATAGCCGACTTTGGTTTTTTGGGAAGAATGACACTGCCATATCACTTCAGGAAAGTAATGTTCATTCTCAAATTTATTTTTGAGGGGAGGGAGGGAGGGAGGGAGGGAGGGAGGGGAGTAGGGGAGGAGAGTAGGGGAGGGGGGATGGGTTTGATAAGTTTAGAACTTTAATTTTTTTTTATGCTGGGTACTTAGTATTTGCTTTGAGAAGAGGGAGGCTTGCACTTCAATCAAATAGAGTTTAGTTAGGATTTTTACCTAGGGGCAACACACCCCCACCATAACTGTCAAGGAAACCCCCACTGCCCCTCCCCCCTCCATTTAGCCGGAAGACTTGTAACACCATATTCTGATCTTTCACTTTAGACAAAAGAATGCCATGATTGTCATAGGTTTTCTTTAGATTCAGGAGCATGACTGCATTAACAATGTACATTACCCTGGTCTATTTTATAATCCCAATAATCTGTGGCTTCAAGCAATGATGTAACAGTGGAAATATCCCGATTGGTGACTTGATATAATACACTTAAGCTTAAGTCCTTATTACATTAGCCGAGTTAAATTTTATTAAATTGACTTGATTTTTGGAGCACAGAGTTATCGCTTCTCCTTTCTAAATTGTTCTCTTTTTTAATGCCTTTAAATCATCTTTGGGAATTTTTCTGCAATGGGGAGTGTGAGATCAGTTCTCGGACGTCGCCGTGTGCGTACTGAGTCATTCAACATTATGACCTATTTCCGTAGAACGTGCATGCATTGTTATTATACTCACGTACAACAACAGAAATAAAGCAAAATACCCCCCAAAAAAAAAACACACCACAAACCTCTTCATCTGATCGGCGAGGCACAATTCCGATAATAACGCTGCTCAATGTGTCCTTTCGTAGAAGTCTGGAGTCAATCATTCGAAGACTGTTCGTGCAACATCAAAACAACTTCAGAGATTATAACTTTACACGGGTTTTACAACTAAAAGTTCTTAAGTTTTTAGCTACCTGCCATTGTCCCTAACTGCAATCCTCATAGACGAGCCTGGTAACAGCACTTTGTCTCTAAGGATAAGTAATGGAACCCGCTTTGGAAGATCCCTGTTCGGAACGACCATGTTTGCTGATCGACAATCTTGTTGATCTGCGTTCGGTGCCAAAACTGAGAACACTAGGGCTCAGGCTCTTCGCAAAAAAAAAAAATCGCGAGTAGGACACAAAAATCAGTTTTACATACAGTACTTAACACAAAATCCAAGATGGCGTCTTCTCTGTTTCGACTTGGCTGTACAGGTAGATGCATATTCTGTTTATAAACGGAGTAACCTACGATTTAAATTACTAGCTGATTCTTAAAACTGATTTTGATGCATCAAAAATTTGTTTTTCAGTTTTGACAAGGTCAGTGTGGGTTGTGAATTCAAACTGTTGTCGGCATTGGAGCACACTTTCAGCTCTTCAAGCTGGACAGAAAATAAGATTGAGGTATTGCAGTAGTACTAGAAGTGTCAATAAAAGTGAAGAACAACTCCCCTCGACTGACTGTTGGCCGACTGGTAACCTGTCATCCAACTGTCGACCAGCAGTTAGCCGATGATCGGCCAAATTGCAGAATACTCGGCCCACTAAATCAAAAAAAATTTTTCTTTCCACTTGTCCATTGGACAAGTACCACTCAAATTTTGGTTGTCCGAAAGTGAAATTCACTCGTCCAAAAAATGAATAAATTAAAAAATGTAGCGATAAAACAAGTTTACAATGTACCTTAAAAAGTGGCATATAAGCCACATTTGCCGAAAGTTTTTGTTCAAAATTGGGGGTGTGGCTCATCTGTGGGAACATCTGCAATAGATTATACTTCCCGGTGATATAAAGGCCCGTTTACACGGGCGATTTTTTGTGCAATTTTTGTTGCACTTGTCGATGCAATTTTTGTCGCTTGCAAGTTACATCCTCAAATCGCATGTGTAAACGGGCACAATTTTAGTGCGATTTGGGCGCGATGTTGTAGAGGTTTTGAACATGTTCGAAACCTGGTGCAACTTAGCATCGATTTTGGGGAAATCACGCAAATGTCGCACCCGAATCGCACAGGAAATTGCCGCTTGTTTACACTTGTGGTAAGAGTTGCATTGGAGAGCGCGACAAAAATCGAATCAAGAATCACATGTGTAAACGGGCCATAAGTTGACCAGACTTTTTGAGTCTTGAAATTGAACATTCTATTTATTTGAGGTCAACAACGTGGAGCAAACATTATTTGTTACCTTTAGATGGTGTAGGAAAGTGAGTCTTGTTTCTCTAACAAAGCTGCCAGAGTTCCTCCGAGACCAAAAACCAAATTGAAGAATAAGGATCCGCGCATGAAACGTATTCTCGTAACGCACAAATGTGAGCGTTGTGTTTATAAATTGTAAAATTTGGCCTCAAATTGTCAAAATACCTGTGTTGAAACAGTGCTCCCTATCTTTGTTGGACATTTTGAAGCTTTTGGCAACGAAGGAACACCGAAGACAAACGAATTCAAAGCCAAAGAAAACAGTCTGTAAACAAGCGGCCATCTTAGTTATCCTAAGTAACCATGCTAAATAAAAACATGTGCTCAAAAAATTTGCACAGTCGAAAAAAAGAAACAGAAATTTGCGGAAACGAAACCAGGTTAGTTTACGAAGTCCAGAGATGCTTGGGAAACTTAGAGCTCTGTGAAAAACGAGACAAATTTCTCATGGTAATTTGTACTCGTCCCATTGGACAAGTACTTTTGGAAATCCACTCATCCGAGATCAAGAAGTACTCGTATCAGACGAGCGGACGAGCGGAAGTTTTTTGCCCTGTTAAATAAGAGAACTGCTCCCACAGTCACGCAGTCGTGTTCTAATGCTGCTCCCTCAGTCCCATAGTCATCAAAATGATAACAACTCCATACATGTAAGCTTATAAAAAAATTATTCCTCGTTCTAAAAGCATGTTGCGCAAAAGGTAGCTGGATTACACAGATAATCCTCGTTCTAAACACAAGTTATACCAAAGGTTAATGGAGTACACAAATATTTCTTGTTCTAAAAGCTTGTGTGGCGAAAGATGGCGCATTCATCGACTCTGGGACTACAGGACTGCGAGAGCACTCGTTTTACATGTACTAAACACTTAAATATTCATCGACTACGGGACTGCAGGACTGCGGGAGTACTGGTTTTACTAACACTTAACTATTCATCCACTATGGGACTGCAGGACTGCTGGAGTACTGTTTAACTAGACTTAACTATTCAACATAGTTTGGTGACTGCGGGACCGCAGGAGCAGTACATTAGTGCAGTTCGAAATTGCCGGGTATTCTGCAATTGCTCCAATGATCTACATCTACACTATATAAAAGAGGTGAAAGGTTGTTTTAAATGTTTAGATCCAGATGTCGAGAAAATTACTAATATGCAAAGACCATGTTTTTGAAAGTTCATTTCATCTCTAGTATATGTGACTAGCAGCTTGCCTGACCGAGCTCAGACAGTAAAGTACATGTATCAGCTGTTCAAAGATGAGATACTGTGCTGCCAAAAAATCCAGTTGAGCCACCTAAGTTGATTCATTTAACTTGTTGTTATTTATTTTATGAACAGCCGTGGTCAGTCAAAAGATGGAATTGCTTATGGTCCTCTTACAGATTTGCCAGACTGGAGTTATGCAGGTACAATATTCATCTAACTGAAAGCAGCAAGTCCTTTGTTCTTAGAGCAGTCATGCAAAATACTTGCAATGATCATGTAGTCTTTGCTAGTTCTACTTAATACCTCAACACACCTCTCCTTCCTTAGTTTAATAAAGGTAAAGTTGCAACATTATCCTTGGTGAAAAATGCTGACACAAGACTAACAGATGCATTTTGAATGATCTGATTTTACAGTGACTGTATTTTTAATCCATTGGGATAATAATAATATAATAATTAATAAAAAGTTCTTAAAAATGCATCATACATAGTGTCTCGATGCTTTTTACAATAAAAATGAATCAAAAGTGACTAAATAAAAACAAAGCTCTCCCAAAACAGGTAAGTTTTAAAAACTATCAACAGAAGTATTTTATCTAATAGCAAGCATTAGCTGATTCCACAACTTCGGAGCCATTGCTGCAAAAGATCTGTCACCGTCAGTCAGTATTAGTCTTGGGGATAACCAGAAGGTTGGAATCACTGGAATGAAGAGAACGACGGGGAGTGTAATGATGTAACAGCTCCGATATACACCGGAGTGAGACCATTAAGAGATTTGTAGGCAATCAACAGTAACTTGAAGAGTATTCTTGACTACCCTTTACAGGAAGCCAATGCAACTTTTTATGAAACAGGAGTTATATTATAGGATAGGACAGGATAGGACAGGATAGGACAGAATGGACAAATATCTATATAAACATTTCACCCATGCCCCACTATACATGAACAGATACACTTTGTCCAAACAGCCTCATCATCCATACCAGTGGTAAACAGATAGGATTTGTTAAAGCAGCTCCATCATCTGTACCACTGGTACAAATGGTGTTGACATTAGTCAATCATATCATTAATTAAAACGTGAACCAAGATAAAAGACACAAGGCAAGCAGGAAATGAAAACCAAAATGCCAGCATATGCCAAAGACAGAAAAATGTTTCTAGTAAAGGTGATTTATGTGACATGTACAAATGTACAATCAGTCCACTCAAGGTAAGCCATTTGTTCAACTGGATCTTCTTAAAATGCATTAAAGAGTAACAAAAAACATTGTTTTTTTCTCAACAGATGGGACTCCTGCACCAGAGACACGGAGAAGACGGATACGGCGTTTCAGGAGACTAGATGTAGCAGTAAGTGGCAGATTATTTGATGACACAAAAAATAATTATTGCTATTAGTTTACCAAATTTCTGACTATCAAGTTGTTTCAGACTTTCTCTATTTTTCACTTTGTAAAGCACAGTAAGATTACATGAGATAATTACCGTTATCACCATGAATTAGTTACCATTGGGGAAGAGGACGGTCAGTGTTCTGAATATAAGCCTCACACAAAAACAACAGAAAGGTGCAAAACTCGTACATGTAGCATGTAATTAAAGATAATTTATTGCTGTGCAAGCCTTGTAGCATGTGTGTGTGTGTGTGTACTGTATTGTCTTTCTGTTTGTTTGTAGGTATGTAGTTACTTAGTTAATTGTGAATGTAACTTGATGAAAAATAAATAAAAATTGCTAAATAACAAAAAAAAACTTGTGCATGTATTTCATAAGATTTCTATAAATAATATTTGTATTGCACAAGCAGAGCATGAAATTGCTGACAAAAAATTTTGGATAGTTATCATTTGGCATGCACTGACACAATCAACATTTCATCTTTCTGATTTCTTATTTGTTATTCATTTCCACACAAAAAAAATACACACACAAATTGGCAGAGCAGTGCCCTTGCCTGTTGTTTTGGGCCAGCTAAAATGTTGGGGGCAGTAGCTTTTAGAGATCTGAAAGGAACAGCTGTTAAACACACAAAATCATTTTCCTGTTCCAGACAAAAGCAATGCTTATTTCGTTTTTAGAAACAAAACAAACTATAAAAGTACTAAAACGTAATAAATTATGCTTTTAAATTTGTTCAAGACCAGGACAGAATGTTAAACACCTGGGCCAAGTTGTTTGAAGGCCGATTAGCGCTAATCCAGGGTTAATTACCATGACAACTCATGTTCTGTTGACAGTTAATCCAGGATTAGTGCTAATCAGGCTTTGAACAACTCGGCACTGTAAAGCTTAAACTTGCACAAAATACAAAAAATGAAAGTAGATCAGCCTGAGTTCTAAAAGGGCAACTTAGAAATGAGGTATAATCACATTTTTGGTACATGATAACTTGTCAGCCATCAATTATGAGCCAGGACATTAATTAGTTGTCGCAATAAATGTGTCATCACTATAAGATCTTTTGTTTCTCCTAGAATCAAATCAAAACATATCTTGAGGAAGTGGAGAGAGCAGCTCAAGAAAGAGACAAGGAAGGAAATATTTTGGAGACAAAAGAAACAAACAAGCATAAAAACAAAGTAAAATCAACCCAAGACAATTCAACGGTCAACAGTGACAATTCATGACACTTACTTGAAATGCTCTTGTTGATGAACTTATGAACTGACCATAATGTCTGTAGGCTCCACCTGAGTGGTGCTTAACAGTGATTAAACTATCTGAGCCTGTGATGTTTCTGGAATAGTCATGTTGCTAAGCAAGATGTTGTGTCTTTTTGACACCATGCTGCATGACAACTTTGGAATACACATAATAATAATGTGTTCTCTTTACTTCTAAATGGACAGAAAGAATGTGAAACTCTTTGGACATATTTTTGTAAAATATTTGCAAAAAGGAACACGATTCTTCAACTTGAATGTATGAAAGGAGTGCACTTATCCACTTCAAGACTACTAAATACTTACACAAATAAAACAACAAATAGCCCTACATGTAGATATATATGAGTGAGCTATCTTGCATTCTAAAATGATTCCCTATTGGATAAGTCCCTGCATAACTATGTCATCAGCTCATATTCTACTTACTTCTGGGGATTTTGACATAGCTTTAGATATGAGTGAGCTATCTTGTGTTCTAAAATGATTCCCTATTTGATAAGTCCCATAACTATGTCATCGGCTCATATTCTACTTACTTTCTCATATTCTACTTTGGGGTGAATACTTCCCAACGTTAATAAGCACCTCTGTCACACACGAAATGCTTATAGAACACTAAGTGGAGAATATCAGTGAATTTTAGAAGAGAAAATAAACCATAACAAGAGTTTAAGCAAATTTTCCAAGACAAGGCAATAAACTTGAAATTGCAATCTATTTCCATCCTGGCCATCTGCAAGACACTTATTTTCACTCTTAGAGCACTAGTAGAATAATTTTAAACAAAACTGGATTATTTTTGAGTTCCCACTGATATCAATACGGTCATTTGAGCTTGTAAAATTGTCAATAAAAGTGGAGACAACGCCCCTTTAAGTTTGCATAATTCGATTGCCAATGGAAACACAATGCTAGAGTCAACAAAAGCTTTAGTAATCAGAGGTAAAGTTACTGCAATTAATAAAGCAGGGGAAACTGAATTCCTTTAGGTTTTAGTTGGAGAGAAGTTGGAGTTAGAACGATTCATTTCGGTGGAAAGCTGTGTGGAAGGCCTTGGTCATCTTAAAAATTGGTACTAAATTAGATTTAAAACGAGTTTTCTTGAACAAAATTTCGCCAGGCACTTTAATATAAACATCGAAACGTTTTTAAACACCTTTGTTTTTGGAGGACAAAAAAATGTCGTTTTGGGTACGAAATAAAGTAAGCTAGGATTGTCAGAAAGGTGAAAGCAGCTGGCAAATTCAGGGGGATAAGATTCCTCTCCCTCAGCGGCGTGGCTAGGGGGGCCCTGGGGTGCCCGTGACCCCCCCCCCCTCCCCTTTTGTGAGATAACTTTAGTAAAACACAGCGTGGATGTCGACATGACAATCTGCTAAGTACCCTGAGTGTGACACAATGTGACCCCCCCCCCCCCCCTTTAAAAAATCCTAGCTCCCTAAATCCCTAAAATTTTCTGCTGCTGCAATTTTCAGCTGAAAGGAACCGAAAAGCACTCACATTGTTTCCTTTAAAGGAACTAAAATGATATTGAAACACAGTACAACGCCACTCCAAGCGTTTTCCTGATCATCCCCGAGTTAGTCTTACTTCAGTAGAGAGGTTGGCCGAAAATGGTGGAACTGCTTCTTTTGGTTAAAAAACAAACTTTCTCTTATTCATAGTGCTTTATGATAAACTAATTTGTTTATTCACGCGAGAAGGTACATCACCCCTTGTTAAGCTTTGATGAACTCGAGCTCCTGAACACTCGTGTTTATGGAGAGTATCATTTTTTAAGCTGTAATATACCTTTTGGGTGTGAACAGTGATGTTATTAGCGGGAACTTAGAACTACTGAATATCCATTGTTATGTTCCAACTGTTTACACATTCCTCTTATACGCCTTAATTTAGAGTATGCGTGTCTGTAGCTGTGGATTTTACAGTTATTTCGAGCATTTTTATCCTATTTTAATACCATGTGATATGGGATAGACTGGATATACTCTCCCAAAAACAACATGACCTTGGTTTTGGTTTTGCGTCGCATACAACAACCCATTCCACCGACTCTGTTTCTATGGACAAAATCCGTGATTATATACCAGAAATTTTAAAAATCGCGTCAGCTCAACCGTTGGTTAGCTCTGGCGTCCGGTGAGCTAACAATAAATTGGAGCAATCTCAAAAACAAAAGAAGCATTCTTAAAAATTCCAACTTGTAGGCGCCGACCAGTTGAAAAATGTTTAAAATAGAGGTTTTCGGAGCATACACGTCAAGGGCTCTAACCGATTGGTCCTCAAACTCGTCCCCAGAGGCCGCGTGCATTTTCGTCAGCACCAAGGAACTTGGATGAAAAGTTAGGGTGGCTCTGAACCCATTCCCCCCCCCCCCCCCCTTCCTTTTTTAACTTTGCAAAACGTTGCATCTAAACATGCTAATTACAATTCGATTATAAAATAATGGGGGTCATTGAGCTCGTTTTTTTATTTTTACAACTTAAAGCAAAACTGTTACGTCATGACAATGAACATAACTTGTTCAACAATAATTGGGCATTTTTTTTCATACCATTTTGATAGCATCAACTGATAAAGAGTGATAGTATTGATCCATTAAAGTGTAAGTAGTGGAAAGCACAAGAAACTGTTGAGTCACCTAGTATTGCACTGCGCATCCCTATTGCGCATAAACCAAGGGGGTTTCTTTGAGGCTAAATTCTCAAAAGACTGAAATAAGTAGTTATTACTCTTAAATACGCTGGGTAACCTATCTTTTTATTCCGTGAATTCTGATTCACTGAACACTGATTTCCTGCCAAACGCTTCTTGCTAAGCTTTCGATTGATCCCGAGATATACTAACTGTTTGGTAACAGTGAAACTTCTCACGAGTGACCAACCGATCTGCTTGAAAAAGAAATCGCCTGAGAGACGTGATCGACAACAATACGTGCCAAACATCGCAATTTGACCGAGAACAAAATAAAAGAGATCCTGTTAAAGCCTTGGCGTCGGTCCCTTTTTTACATGTAAATATTCGACCATTATTAAATGACATTACTGTGTTATTTATTTAGGGTGTAGGATTAACTGATTTATCTTCTCAATTTTAGATTGCCCAAGTTCATCAAACAAATGTAAACTCGACGTGTTAAGCGTCTTATGTTCATACTTGTTTGTCGATCGGTTAATTAATTAAAACAATAAGAGCCGTCTCTTTGAGGTTGCAGGAGAGAAAGTCATTGAGATTTGCGGTTGGAGGATTTATATTGACTCTTATCAGGAGCTGATATGGGTTATGAGCTCTTGTTTTTGTCTGCTAAAATCAAATGAGCTTTACTACATTAAAACGTTTGGGTAGCTACTGTTCTTTTTACCGGTTGTTTTCGCATAAGAAAAAATATATTAAATAATATGTCCAATTGATCTGCTTGAGCACATCCAATTCGGGGTGGCATTGCATTGAAATCCGCCCTACCGTCGACGGTATCTCGTACGATCTCGCACTCTGATAAAAAAATCTACCGGCAAAACCGCAGACCAGTATTTTTAAATTGGACCACTCGGCAAGCGCACGACTGTGCAAATGCCAAGCTATTTCACAACAAAGGCCTCAAGTGTCGGTTTTTGTCAAATTGAAAGCGGCTAAAATAAATATCGTGGCAGATGTATCTGTTCAGTCAGTATTAAGATATCGTGGTATTAATGCTCTGATAATAACGTTTTTCCACAATTCAGTTCCAACAGGAGTCCGGTTGTTCCAGGCAGGTGATAAGATTGTGGAAAACGAACAACTAAAGGAATACTACATTAGTCAGAATTATAACCAAAGAAAAAAAAATATTTTGTGAGCAGAGAAAGTGAACCCTGATATTTTCGGGCAGCGCTCACAATATATACTCTTCGCTCATCATGACCGGTAATGAGCTGAGTGCCTAAGACAGCTGCTAAAATCTTCAAGTACCCTCTTACATGAACCCACTTGTGAGAAGAAAATCAAATTTTCGGGTTTAATTAAACGGAAATCACGTACACTCCTCATCCCCCATCATCCACTTGAAAGATCGGAGAAGAGAGCTGCCCTAACCCTCAACTCACCGTTCACCACTGAGATTTGTTTCCGTTTTACAACGGCACCCAACGGATGGTTCCGATAGAACATGTGGTGACAAATTGCATTGGATTTAATTCTGATAAAAGCTAGAGTTTTTCATTAGTCATAGTAACTAACAGTATTTATGCGAGACACAACCCTTATCTTATAGAAGTTGGGGTAGCCAATATATACATTATAGGACAAGCCAATGAAAGGCGTTCATTTTTATTCTTTTCTTTGATCAAGAACCGTAACACAGTGGAACGGAAACAAATCCATACTTTGTGTTCATCCCGCCACTGAATTGATTGTCCCTACGATATTTTTATATTTTGAACAAAGTTTTAAACTTTATTAATTTTATTCATTTGTTTTATTGATAAATTTGTGAAGTTGGTGGGATGTATTAAAATGTAAAGTTTAAGAAAATGTATATCCAACAAATTTTCGGTGCTTTTAAGTATTCAGAAAAACAAACATTGACAGATAAAACTGTGTTAGCTTACACAACGTCCTAACACGATTTGAAATTGTATTGGGTCAAGAGACGCCTGACTGTACCCCGCGCTGTGTCCTGAAAGCCCGATAACACGATCATATAAAGCTGAGCTAAAAGATGCGGGCCAATAATTCAGTAGTCTTATTTTTAGTCATACATTTCTTTATTAGGCAATGTTAAACTGTAAGTAAAAAAATTAGAAAAACCTTTGAATGCAGATTTTGTGTTGGATCTTCCTTACATTCAGTTTTGTATTTTAAAAAAAACAGCATTGAGAAACGCATTAACTGAAAACGTCTGAGAATTAAACAGAATTAACGTGCATGCCTGGAGTACTCTGTAGAATTAATCTTCTTTCTAATAACTTCATGGCCCCTTATATAATCTCTATTGATAATTTAGTATATCGTTCTGAAATCCCGGTTATAAGCCCTGGATTTATACAACTTCTTAAGGTTTTTATGGGCTGACAAGCAAACTGAAAACTATTTCCGTTGTGAACCGTTGTTTTAATCAATGTAGTGCCACAACATCGTGTACTGAACATTTTAAAGGAATTGCTGTCGAGGAGCTGTGGTGTGCTTATATATCGAGAGGGGGTATAACGGGAATAACGTTTTGTTACCAAACTGGTGGGCCTTGAAATCGGTGGGTTTATTAGTGGGTGGTCTTATAACCGTGATTTTCAGTATTCTGAATCGTCAAAAAAGTCTGAAGTATGTGTAGCATAAAGCGCTGGTAAGGATGTTGGTCAACAACAATCCCGGCCCTTTGGGAAACAACACGACGGCAGAGACCAGGACAGATACACCTAATACACTGACCCACAGATCGAAAGCCCGAGGTATTATATATATCTAATCCACCGCGCCCCCACTAACCATGAACTGAGCTACTTACAGAGTATAATGATGGATAAAACCCTTACGTGATGAGACACCAGTATATCTAACATCTAAATATATATCAGTCTGCAATGATAACATCGGATTTCCAAAAGATCTAGACGTTGTGAGCTCTTCCACAAACAAAATGAAAAAATGTCTGCTATTGTCGTTTGTCTCGAATTGCCAAGAAACCAATTATACCATAATGTAAAAGCATTAAAGTTATGCTATCCTGGAGAGTTTGGGCCTTTATTAAAGGCTTAAAGATGGATTGTACTAATTACGAAAGAATTATATGCAGTCCCCAGCTGTATTTGTCGAAAAGAAGTCTTCGGTGACGGTTCGATTTGCCAAGAAAGCAATAATATCGTGTGAAGAGGAATTACAAAATATGCTGTCCTGTGAATTTTTTATTATAATTTTAGAGGACTAAAACATTTTGCACCAAATACTGACAAGAAGCTGCCGGTCATATATGCGGAGAGCGATTGTAGTCCCCTACTGTTTTTTGACGAAGATATCAGTCTGTCATGATGTTTTCCCATCAGAAAAAAATGTGCAAATGCTATTCAGAAACTCTTTCCTTTGACTCGCTTTTGCCTAATCTTTATCCTAAGTTACCAGAAAGAGTGTCCTCTGTTGGTTATCAAATTATTATTTAGTGTGATGGAACTGAATCAATGGCACCATATCTTATTATATTAAAGGTCTACGTGTGATGTAGGGTGCGAATACTGCCGCCTCTCATCGATCGCTCCCGGCCCGGCTGGGGTACTTCACGCACGCGATCGAGAGAGCGATGAGAGGCGGCTGTATTTGCAGGCTAAGAGTGGTGCAATTCTTGGGGAGTTCTACTTAATGATTGGTAACCTCTAGTCGGATAGTATTAAATCATCTTAACCCTGTTTCCTTCTCCTCTACTCCATTCAAAAGTTAATGAGCAGTTCTGCACATGCATGTATTCCCGCGCCAACCGACGCGTCAGCCACTCCGGGCTGGCGGAGAAGAATGGAAACCGAGAAATTTAACTTAAATGACCTACGGCAACTTTGAGGTTGTGGACGGGGGAGCTGAACTCTCAGTTATCAGTTAAATTTTCAACCCTTTTCCAGCTATCGGTTAATTTTGGCAGATCTCAGATCTAGGGTATAATAAAAAACGGCCGCATTTCTTAGCTGTCTGTTTTGTAAAATTCTGGCCAAATCTCGGCTGGCAGTTTTAAAGGGGCTATGTCACCATTTTTAGTTTTACTTTAAAAAGCTCAAAAGACATATTTACATCGGTGAAAATCCCACAAAATGGTCCAGTTTTGTTGCGTTCGACGATAGGAGAACGCTACCTAATCTCGTCGGGTATCGGTCTAGGCGCAGGGGATTGTGGGAGGAATTGGGCTGAATGCTATGCCATTTCAGAGTTTGGGCGCCATCTTGGACTGGCTGACCACTCGCCTCGATTTCTTATGGGGGTCTCGAGCCCAGATCGAACGCACTTTACTAATCCATGATTATTACTGGTTTAGTATTATTGTACGAGTGCATGCTTTACTGGTGTAGCAATAAGTGTCTTGTACTGCAGATGGCGGCGATGGAAATGGATTGCAACTTGAAAAAGTTGGTCCAAGTTTTTCAAGTTTATCGCCTTGTGTCTTAAGGCCCGTTTACACAAACGATTTTTGATGCGATTTTTGTCGCGCACTCCAATACAACTTTTCTCGCAAGTGTAAACTAGCGGCGATTTACTGTGCGATTCGGGTGCGACATTTGCCTTGATTTGCTGTGATTTCCCAAAAATCGCCGCCAATTTGCATCAGGTTTCGAACATGTTCGAACCCTCTGCGACATCGCGCCCAAACCGCGCTGATATCGCCGAGTTCCCACTGATGTTAATATGTCTTTTGGGCTGTTAAAATAGTCAATAAAAGTGGAGACAAAGCCCCTTTAAGTCGACATAATTCGATTGCCAGTGGAAACACAATGCTAGAGTCAACAAAAGCTTCAGTAATCAAGGGTAAAGTTACTGCAATTAATAAAGCAGGGGAAACTGAAGAGAAATTGGAGTTAGAACGAATCATTTCGGTGAAAAGCTGTTTGGAAAGCCTTCGTCATCTTAAAAATTGGTAATAAATTAGATTTAAAACTAGAGTTTTCTTGAGCAAAATTTCGCCTGGCACTTTTAAGGCGCTGTTACACTAGGCAATATTTCGTGCAACTTGTCTCGCAACAACTAAAAACCGTGCGTTGCGATGCTGCGAGACAAGTTGCCTGGAGGGTGTTACACTAGGCAATGTTTCTTGCAATTTGTCTCGCCCGACGGTGAAAGGAGCAATTTCATTGGCTAAAGTCACAAAACGTTGCGACACAAGTTGCAGGAAACGTGTTACACTACGCAACGCTTGAAAAATTCGTTGCGGCGTGGCGAGAATCGTTGTGAAAAGTAGAACCGACTTCTACTTCTCGCAACGATTGCGGCAACAAAAAAATCGCGAGAAATGTTTGTTGCGGGGTATGTTACACTGGGCAGTTTTTCATGCAACTTGTGTCGCAACAAAATTGCGGGACAAGTTGCACGAAACATTGCCTGGTGTAACAGCGCCTTTAAAAGTTAAAATTTATTTTTATATCAGTGGAAACACAAAAATAATGGTCCAGCTTTGTTTAAAATTGCTTTACGAGTATAATGAAACTATAAACACGTGTCTCTGACTACAGATGGCCAGGATGGAAATGGATTGCAACTTGAAAAAATTGGCCAATTTTTTCAAGTTCGTTCAATGTGTTTTGGAAAATTTGCTAAAACTGATTATGGTTTATTCTTTCTACAAGAATTCACTTGATATCTTGTTCTTGGTGTTCTAAGAGCATTTTGTGTTCGAAGTAAGCTGCTCAGTTTTAATTCTAGCACAGTCTGAGACAAAAACATAAAAACCGCCATGAGATAGCCCCTTCAATAACATCGAAAACTTTAACACCCTTGTTTTTGGAAGGATAAAAAATGTCGTTTTGGGTACGAAATAAAGTAAGCTAGGATTGTCAGAAAGGTGAAAGCAGCTGGCAAATTCGAGGGATAAGATTCCCGAAATTTTCAGCTGACCTAAGAGTGATCAGCATCCAATTTCTCCTTGTAATATCAATGCCTTATCAATCAAAAAGGTCATGAGAATTAAGGACATGATCACACAAGATGAATTCTCTTGAAATACAAAAAATTTCTCCCCACAACTTCTATAGGAAATGTATAGGGACAAGAAATGAGAATTTAAATTTTAATATTAGGGCTTAAAAGGTTAAAGGCACTAAGTAAACATGATATTGAAAAGCAATACAGCACCATGCACTCCAAGCGTTTTCCTGATCATCCCCGAGTTAGTCTTACTGCAGTAGAGGGGTTGACCGAAAATGGTGGAACCGCTTTTTTTGGTTAACCCTTTAAGCCCCAATATCAAAATTTAAATTCTCATTTCTTGTCCCTATACATTTCCTATAGAAGTAGTGTGTGTGATCATGTCCTTCATTCTCATGACCTTTTTGATTGATAAGGCATTGATATGACAAGGAGAAATTTGATGCTGATCACTAAAAGGGCTTAAAGGGTTAATGAACAAACTTTCTCGTATTCATAGTGCTTTATGATAAACTAAATAAATTTGTTTTTTCCACGCAAGAAGGTACAGCACACCTTGTTAAGCTTTGATGAACTCGAGCTCCTGAACAACTCGTGTTTATGGAAGGTATCAATTTTTTTTAAGCTGTAATATACCTTTTGGGTGTGAACATGAACAGTAATGTTATTAGCGGGAACTTTCCCCCCTCAGCGACAGAAATATCCACTGTTATGTCCCAACTGTTTCCACATTCCTCTTCGCATATACGCCTTAATTAGAGTATGCGTGTCTGTAGCTGTGGATTTTACAGTTATTTCAAGCATTTTTATCCTATTTTAATACCATGTGATATGGGATAGACTGGATAGACTCTCCCAAAACAACATGACCTTGGTTTTGTTTTGCGTCGCATACAATACCCCATTCCACCGACTCTGTTATGGACAAAATCCGTGATTATACCAGAAATTTTAAAAATCCCGTCAGCTCAACCGTTGGTTAGCTCTGGCGTCCCGGGAGCTAACAATAAATTGGAGCAATCTCAAAAATAAAAGAAGCATTTTTTAAAATTCTAACTTGTAGGCGCCGACCAGTTGGAAAATGTTTAAAATAGAGGTTTTCGGAACATACAAGTCAAGGGCTCTAACCGATTGGTCCTCAAACTCGTCCCCAGAGGTCGCGTGCAATTTCTTCAGCACCAAGGAACCTGGATGAAAAGTTAAGGTGGCTCTGAACACCTTCCCATCTGCTTTTTTGAACTCTACAAAATATTGTATCTAAACATACTAATTACAATTCGATTAAAAAATAATGGAGGTCATTGAGCTCGTTTTTTAGTTATAACAACTTAAAGCAAAACTTAAGGGTGTATTTAACAGGTTATACTTTTACCAAGGGAACTTGTTACGTCATGACAATGAACATAACTTGTTCAACAATAATTGGGCATTTTTTTTCATACCATTATGATAGCATCAGCTGATAAAAAGTGATAGAATTGATCCCCTGGGATTGATCCATTAAAGTGTAAGTAGTGGAAAGTACAAGAAACTGTTGAGTCACCCAGTATTGCACTGCGCATCCCTATTGCGCATAAACCAAGGGGGTTTCTTTGAGGCTAAATTCTTCAAAGACTGAAAAAAGTAGTTATTACTCTTAAATGCGCGGGGTAACCTATCTTTTTATTCCGTGAAGTCTGATTCACTGAACACTGATCTCCTGCCAAACGCTTCTTGCTAAGCTTTCGATTGATCCCTGAGATATAACTGTTCGGTATACAGTGAAACTTCTCACAAGTGACCAATCAATCAGCTTGAAAAAGAAATTGCCTGAGAGACGTGATCGCCAACAATACGTGCCAAACATAGCAATTTGACCGAGAACAAAATAAAAGAGATCCTGTTAAAGCCTTGGCGTCGGTCCCTTTTTTACATGTAAATATTCGATCATTATTAAATGACGTTACTGTGTTATTTATTTAGGGCGTAGGATTAACTGATTTATCTCATCTCAATTTTAGATTGCCCAAGTTCATCAAACAAATGTAAACACGACGTGTTAAGCGTCTTATGTTCATACTTGTTTGTCGATCGGTTAATTAATTAAAACAGTAAGAGCTCTCTTTGAGGTTACGGGATAGAAAGTCCTTCAGATTTGTGGTTGGCGGATTTATACTGAACTCTTATCAGGAGCTGATATGGGTTATGGGCTCTTGTTTTTGTCTGCTAAAATCAAATGAGCTTTACTACATTAAAACGTTTGAGTAGCTGCTGTTCTTTTTACCGTTTTTTTTTTTATAAGAATAAAATAAGAAAAAATGTATTAAATAATATGTCCAATTGACCTGCTTGAGCACATCCAATTCGGGGTGGAAGGGAATTAAAGCATTGAAATCCGGCCTCCTCGCACTATCGTTGACGGTATCTCGTACGATCTCGCGCCCTGATAAAAATATGTCGGCAAAACCGCAGACCAGTATTATTTTTAAATTGGACCACTGACTTGGCAAGCGCCGACGACTGTGCAAATGCAAAGCTATTTCACAACAAAGGCCTCAAGTGTTGGTTGTGTTAAATTGAAAGCGGCTAAAATAAATATCGTGGCAGATGTATCTGATCAGTCAATATTAAGATATCGTGGTATTAATGCTCTGATAATAACGTTTTTCCACAATTCAGTTGCAACAGGAGTCCGGTTGTTCCATGAAGGTGACAAGATTGCGGAACACGAACAACTAAAGGAATACTAAATTAGTCAAAATTATAACCAAAGAAAAAAATATTTTGTGAGCAGAGAGAGTGAACCCTGATATTTTCAGGCAGCGCTCACAATATATACTCTTCGCTTTGTGCACTGCGCCTTTCAATCGCTTTCTACTCATCATGACCTGATAGAATCTTCAAGTGCCCTCTTACATGAACCCACTTGTGAGAAGAAAATCAAATTTTCGGGTTTAATTAAACGGAAATCACGTACACTCCTCATCCCCCATCATCCACTTCAAAGGTCGAAGAAGAGGGCTGCCCTAACCCTCAACTCACCGTTCACCACTGAGAGTTGTTTCCGTTTTACAACGGCACCCAACGGATGGTTCCGATAAAATATGTGGTCACAAATTGCATTGGATTTAATTCTGATAAAAGCTAGAGTTTTTCATTAGTCATAGTAACTAACAGTATTTATGCGAGACACAACTCTTATCTTATATAAGTTGGGGTAGCCATTATATACATTATAGGACAAGCCAACGAAGGGCGTTCATTTTTATTCTTTTCTTTCAAGAACCGTAACACAGTGGAACGGAAACAAATCCATACTTTGTGTTCATCACGCCACTGAATTGATTGTCCCTACGATATTTTTATAGTTTGAACAAAGTTTTAAACTTTATTAATTTTATTCAATTGTTTTATTGATAAATTTGTGCAGTTGGTGGGATGTATTAAAATGTAAAGATCAAGAGAATGTATATCCAACAAATTTTCGGTCTTTTAAGTATTCAGAAAAACAAACATTGACAGATAAAACTGTGTTAGCTTACACAACGTCCTAACACGATTTGAAATAAACTGTATTGGGTCAAGAGACTTCGCCTGACTGTACCCCGCGCCGTGTCCAGCTAAAAGATGTGGGCCAATAAATTCAGTAGTTTTATTTTTAGTCATAAATTTCTTTATTGGGCAATGTTAAACTGTAAGTAAAAAAATTAGCATTGAAAAACGCATTAACTGAAAACGTCTGAGAATTAAACAGAATTAACGTGCATGCCTGGAGTACTGCCGTCTGTAGAATTAATCTTCTTTCTAATAACTTCATGGCCCCTTATTTAATCTCTATTGATAATTTTATAGTATATCGTAAAATCCCGGTTATAAGCCCTGGATTTATACAACTTCTTAAGGTTTTTATGGGCTGACAAGCAAACTGAAAACTATTACCGTTGTGAACCGTTGTTTTAATCAATGTAGTGCCACGACATCGTGTACTGAACATTTTTAAAGAATTGCTGTCGAGGAGCCGTGGTGTGCTTATATATCGGGAGGGGGTATAACGGGAATCACGTTTTGTTACCAAACTGGTGGGCCTTAAAATCGGTGGGTTTATTAGTGGGTGGTCTTACAACCGTGATTTTCGGTATTCTAAATCGTCAAAAAAGTCTGAAGTATGTGTAGCGTGAAGCGCTGGTAAGGATGTTGGTCAACAACAATCCCGGCCTTTTGGGAAACAACACGACGGCAGAGACCAGGATAGATACACTGACCCACAGATCGAAAGCCCGAGGTATTAAACGCTAATCTACTGTGCCCCCACTAACCATGAACTGAGCTACTTACAGAGTATAATGATTGATAAAACCCTTACGTGATGAGACACCAGTATATCTAACATCTAAATATATATCAGTCTGCAATGATAACATCGGATTTCCAAAAGATCTAGACGTTGTGAGCTCTTCCACAAACAAAATGAAAAAATGTCTGCTATTGTCGTTTGTCTCGAATTGCCAAGAAACCAATTATACCATAATGTAAAAGCATTACAGTTATGCTATCCTGGAGAGTTTGGGCCTTTATTAAAGGCTGAAAGATGGATTGTACTAATTACGAAAGAATTATATGCAGCCCCCAGCTGCATTTATCGAAAAGAAGTCTTCGGTGACGGTTCGATTTGCCAAGAAAGCAATAATATCGTGTGAAGAGGAATTACAAAATATGCTGTCCTGTGAATTTTTTATTATAATTTTAGAGGACTAAAACATTTTGCACCAAATACTGACAAGAAGCTGCCGGCCATATATGGGGAAAGCGATTGTAGTCCCCTACTGTTTTTGACGAAGATATCAGTCTGTCGTGATGTTTTCCCATCAGATAAAAGTGTGCAATTGCTATTCAGAAACTCTTTCCTTTGACTCGCTGTTGCTAATCTTTACCCTAAGTTACCAGAAAGAGTCCTCTGTTGGTTATCAAATTATTATTTAGTGTGATGGAACTGAATCAATGGCACCCTATCTTATCATATTTAAGGTCTAGGTGTGATGTAGCGTGCGAATACAGCCGCCTCTCATCGATCGCTCCCGGCCCGCGCTGGGGTACTTCACGCACGCGATCGAGAGAGCGATGAGAGGCGGCTGTATTTGCAGGCTAAGAGTGGTGCAATTCTTGGGGAGTTCTACTTAATGATTGTTAACCTCTAGTCGGATAGTATTAAATCATCTTAACCCTGTTTCCTTCTCCTCTACTCCACTCAAAAGTTAATGAGCAGTTCTGCACATGTATTCCCGCGCCAACCGACGCGTCAGCCACTCCGGGCTGGCGGAGAAGAATGGAAACCGAGAAATTTAACTTAAATGACCTAAGGCAACTTTGAGGTTGTGGACGGGGGAGCTGAACTCTCAGTTATCAGTTAAATTTTCAACCCTTTTCCAGCTATCAGTTAATTTTGGCAGATCTCAGATCTAAGGTATAATTAAAAAACGGCCGCATTTCTAAGCTGTCTGTTCGGTAAAATTCTGGCCAAATCTCGGCTGGCAGTTTCAAAGGGGCCATGTCACCATTTGCAGTGCCAAAGCTCAAAAGACATATTTATATCAGTGAAAATCCCCAACAATGGTCCAGTTTTGCTTAATATTATTCTACGAGTGCATGTTTTACTGGTGTAGCAATAAGTGTCTTGGACCGGCTGCAGATGGCGGCGATGAAAACGGATTGCAACTTGAAAAAGCTTGTCCAATTTTTTCAAGTTTTCGCTTTGTGTCTTAGAAACCTCGCTAAAACTCTGATTATGGTTTATTCTCTCTTGGAAAATTCACCTGAAATCTTCCTCTTAGTGTTTTAAAAGCATTTCGTGTTTGAGGCAGTCGTGACCCAAAACATCAAAATGCCGATGACAGCTCCTTTAACTAACCCCATCCAGACCCTCCACTTTGCTTCACGGGTGATATTTTACTAACTTCTCGTATACGTAACCCGGCGTATATGCTTAACTTATTTCAACACTATTGTATGTAAGTTAAATTACACACTCATTCGGTGGCTTGTAATCAGGTAGGCCAAAGTGTCAGACTTGTCGAAGGGGGACTCAATTTTTTGTAAGTTATATTTTTTGGAATGAAAATCATGATTAATTACGCGCTCCCATTCAGGGGTTTGTAGTCGCAAAGGAAGGGGGTCAGCGTGTAGTATTCTAAGACACGTCCAACAATAATTCTCTTTTCGTTGAGTCTCTCAGCCCCACCAAGGAACAGACATGGGTATTATTCAGGCCTGGGTATTATTGGCGGAAACTTATCAAATTGTTCGAGAGGCGCCGCGAGTGCTTATTCTTGTGGTTGTCCTTTCATGTTGCTAGAGCCAGAGATCAGATAGGCGACCACCCATTTAGCCTTCCTTGGCATTACAAAAACGTTTTGAATGAAATACGAAAAAAGCGGAAAATATAAAACCATTGTTTTATGGTTTATTATTTATAATTGTCTCATTACATACCCAAATCACGTTAAACGCTACTTATATAGGTGATTCGAGAAAAAACAAGATGATCTTAAAATAGAACTGCTAGCCTGATTATAATATTGGAAACAGTTGAATTGAAAAGGTAGCTGGCCATGGGTAGCCGTGAAGGCCGGATAAGAGAGTTAAGTTTTTAAAATTTCTAAAAACAACATAGTCCGCGAAAATGCCCAGGCAATCTCGGTTGGTCATTAAAAAAATTAAACATTTGAATGTAAATGTTTGGAGTTTTTTAATCAATGTTGACTTCTTCAGTAATTCAGAAAATCACAAGATATCCTGAAGTGAAGCTTTTTAGCCAATAAATGTGGACAGCTGAAATCACGATATATACGTGGAGCTCTGTGATGAATGTCGACACCTTTAATTAAATTACCAAAATAGCAAATCTTCAGCAATCTTTTAAGAAGCTTTGAAATAGTCCTAAAGCGCGATTGTTCCTACTATGTTTGGCGGGACTTCACTTAATCTTCTTCGCAAAAGAATCCTAGTATAAACCGCTTCGATACCACTGCGGGGGCAGTCCTTTGCTTTTCATAACTGGCTATTTTTATTTAGGTTTGTGGTTAAAACAACGCGGTATACTGAAAACAACTTTCAAAAGAGGTCAATCGAACAGATATTCTGAGAACAAGATACCATATAATATACTTCACGAGACTGAACCTGGGTCGAGTAATTGGTCAAACGCAACTGAAGGATGTCCTGCCATAAATCTTGAAAAGAATACCATTCTACCTTTTCCGACTACCTCGTTTCTTTCCGTCCAATGTGTTTGTCGGAGCAGAATGCACGCAATGGCTAATGATTTTGTTTGTTATAAAAACGGAACATGGAGGTTCGAAATTATAACGTGGTTAATTTATCGTCTGTTCCATGTATTCTAATTCCGGAACAGCCCCAAAAGAATGCACTGTCAAGTGTTCCGGAAAGTCTGAGCAAATTCTTCTGCTAAAAGTCTGCCCTCAAACCCGCCCCCTCCAAACAAGGTCAAAAGAATGCGATCCGCGCCAGCGAGGTCCATTCTATTAAAAGCTTAACACGGCTCGTACTTGGTGATATTACGTGATTAAGCTTGGCGCTTCAAGTACTCTCAAGTATCAGTAAAGCAGAATAACGTGCAGTTGTTAGTTTTACATCCATATTTGCGATTCTTGTGAAGAACCAACTGCATAAATCTGGCTAACTAATCAAAGGTAAGTTTCTCTAGGCCGGTCTACCAGATCTCGTTTCATCTCGTGCGATTGACTGTGCAAAATGTACACAATCATTGCCATATTGAAACTTCTTTTGTTGTGAGCAAAACGTTTGTCATTATCTTTTATCCAAACAACCTATGCCTTTATCGGTATTCACTAGAGCGACTCCAAAGCAATTTATTTTTGCTTTCTTTGACCTTTCTTTAGAGCAGCAACTTAACAATCTTTGTCCGCGTTGTTTCAGCCATACTGCACGATGACGTTTTTTTCCTCGTATCGACTCCCGGCCTAATTTCCTTAACCATGTCAGATTCTCTCAAGGACGGCCAATTTCGAAATTGAGACCAAAAAAAAATCAAATCACGTTTTATTTGTGAAACATTACAGAACCTGGCGGGGATTTTATCACACTTAGGTTACTTAGACACACGACTCTCACTATCAGTTATTCTGTAAGTAAATTTCCTTCTTTTACTTAACCAAATTGGGTTTCATTGAGTGCAAGTTCGTTTAGCTGTTGTGTTATTCGAGATAAGAAAAAGCCGGAATCACTCTGTTGTGCTTTTAGATTCGTTAGTTAGAATGTTTTACGGGAATCGTTTTATTTGAAGGTGTCATCTGGGGGGGAGGGGGGGGGGGGCATCTGGGCGGCACTTTTTGATATCTCACTTTAGATAGTTTTCGTTGGCCTTTCGTGCCACTTCCTGAAGCTATATCTTGCAATCATCTTTAAAGAGAATCCGTAGTCCGCACTGCACCAATATTACCTTGACCCAGCTGCTACGTGCTTTGATGCCTTAAAATCGCATTAAAAGACAATAAGTAATAAATGCATTCTCTGGTCCGATTAAGGTTTCAGCTGAGAATTACGTAAGCTGTTACAACGCTAACATTTATCCGCTAACATCACATGACATTTGGCATAAATTCTGTTACGCTTCGCATATCACTTTTACTGTGGAAAATGCTCGGGCTAAAGTTTTCGATTAGCATAAATTTGCCGGAAACTCTTAACAATATGGTGTTTTGCAGTATTCCTTACACGCAAACTGAATACCGTAGTAGAGTGATTTTACTTCATCTGTGAAATAGTTAGTAGAATAGTACGCACTATTAGACTATAATTCCATTGTTTCCTTATGTTTAATTTGGACTATCACACACTAATTGTTAGATAGTGTTTCACACTCTACCTAAAGTTGTGTGAAAAAGAGACCGGTCGTGACACTTCTTTCTTCCAAATAAGAATAGCTGACCATCGAAGTTGGTATGCGAGGTTGTTAATAAAAGTTCTAAGAGTGTACGAAGCCTACAATATTACTCCGGAACATATTCTGTGCGAATTCAAGTGGACTGATTCAAACAGTGCTGCTCTCAGTTAAGAAGTTTTTTTTTTCGGCGTATTTTGAAATCGGTATTGTTGTTAAAGACGATAGTCTTAAGCTCTGGGCATCACAAAAGCGAAAAAGCCAGAAGCACAAACGCCCGTGACCCGTTACGCAGGGCACATTTGTTTGTGCCGATGGGCATTGTTAAGTTGATAGCCAAACAAAATCCCCACAAAATCCCTTGTCACTTGTTGGTGTTTAGCCGACGCGGAAAGACTCGGGACATTTTAACACCGTTGATACTGACAAGCCGCTATCGCATAGATTAGAGTGATTAATGATAATTTTATAACGACTAGGAGCTTTTAGCATTAAGCAAAACATTCCACAACGCGCGACTAAACACCAACAAACACATCACATTATTTGGCTGTCAGCTTAATAATGTCCATACCGTAAACAAATATTTTCTGCGTGTTTCATATCACGAGTTTTTGTGCTGTTTATATTTTTCTCTTTTGTGAAGCCCAGGCTTAAAACGGCCGAGGAACGCTTAATAGTTACTCTTGGCTTTCACTTGTCCAGCTCAATAAATTGATATCAACGAACTCAAGTTGAATTGAGTTACAAAAATAAATGTTTTGGCTAGAGATTATGAGTATGCAAATCGCATCAGATTAGAATTGTCAAGACCAACTTTTCAATCATCTTTCATAAGTATTATTAAATTTTGCAACGAGAATGACTTTTTGAAGTGTGAGTCTTTGTAAGAATGATAGGGTGCTAAGAAAGAAAGAGGGAATCCTGAGAACCCATACGAAACCAATTAGTGTATGCGTTTTTTTTTTTAAATAATAATAATAATGAGTTAGTAAGTTTGTTGTTTCAAAAAGCAATTAGATTATTTAATATAACAAGAATGTTTGTAATTAAACAGAGGAATTAGATATTCTCTTTGTGTTTTCGATTAAATTGTTTTGTTTTGTGCATTTTCTGTTTAGCTGCGTCATGGTATTTGCGTCATCCGTGCATCCGCCTTGGTGCTACTGATTTGAATTATTAAGTCATCGGGCTGTAAAAGTTGAAACGAATAACATGAACTCAATTAAGAGTGGGGTTAGAATGTTCTGTTTTATAACCAGAATTCTTATGCCGCCTCGAAAACTCTACTTAAGTGGACGTGATGGCATGAGATAAAAAAGACTTCCTTGATTTAAATGCCGGGCAATATAGTGTTGAGCAAGCCAATTAAATCGACTACGTTCTTTACAGGTTGAGCAAGTTCTCGCTTTCTCTTCAAGATACAGTGTAACCGGAAATAGCAAGCAAATAGTAGCATAATATCAGGCTTTTGTTGAATAAAACGCCAGAGTGCTTCTATTGTATATTGGCTGACCTGCCCAAGAAATTATATAGATTTCTAGTTCCCCGCTGTTGTAAATACCGAGTAAATATAGTCATTGATGTTAAAGTTTTGGGAACCTTTTAATTACATTGGTGCCGTATAGCTGTTTCACGCCGTGCAAGAAAGAAAGCAGTTTATAGTGCGAACATCAGGCTGAGAATTAAGGTACGTAAAAGCTCGGATCCTTAAATATTAAAACGTTGTCGTTAAGACAATCTCTATCAGCATAGTTTCATTGCTCTTTTGGTGTATGTGTAGATGTTCAGATTGTTGATCACGTCCACTGCGAATATTGTTCAAGATCGCTTCCTTTTACAAGAGGCTTAGAAACCGCGGGCAAAGATATCCGAACTTCTTGAAGTAATGCATTCATTGTCACAGCTAGCCAAGATGTGAAGTTGCACTGCCGGGAAAAAAACTTTGAACTGATCAAAGAAATGAAAACCGATTTAAGTTTATAGTTTTGTTTGTATAGTTTAAGCCAATATAAAATTGATCGAAAAGGTCAGCTAATTTCGATAATTTTGATTAGATTTTCACGGCCGGCCTTCCGCGGCCCTTAATATTCGTAATATTTCTGCTTTCCCGTGCCAAGGAAGCTCAAGGAGTATCAAAAGGCAGGGTTACCCAATTGCGAAGTAACATGCGGCATTAGTAAAGGCCAGTTTATACGTGCGATTTTTCGTGCGATTCAGTTTGTCGCGCACTACAATGAACTTTTGTCGCAAGTGTAAACCGACGGCGATTTCTGTGCGATATTTGCTGCGATTTCCCATATCGCGGCGATAAACCGCAAGTAAATCGCACTGAAATCGCCGCTTGTTTACTCCTGTGACTTTCATCGCCAGAGTCAAGCGGACAAAAGTTGCATTGAAAGGTGCGACATGTGTAAAAACACGGAAACCTAAATTGTCTCTTTGCTCCCATATAGATGTATTTCAGGATTACGATTTGGCGTCCATAATATAGTAGCGGTTAGTTATTTTGAGTAAATGTTATTATTACTTCAACTGCTGTGTTTGTCATATCGGAGTAACTGATGATTGGCAAGGTGAAAGTTGACTGTACACGTATTTTTTCGATTGCTGTTCCAAAATAGGAAAACACAAGATGGTCACTAAAAATGTTTTAAATCACCAGAAGTCCGAGAACACGGAATACGTGTAACAAACAGTTAATATGATCTACAAAACAATATGCGGGCTTCCGGCAGAGGAAAACAGAAAAATAGTGGTTAAATATGAAAATTGAAAGTTTCTGTTAGTAAGGTCCGGTTTAAACGTCGCCGCATTTCACGTGTCGAATCTACTACCTATTTAGCATTTTATTCCTGAATTAGATTCGGCACATGTGAAATGCGACGTTAAACCGGGGAAATGCATTAAGATCACTGTGGTGTTTAGCTATTTCTGTCCTTTTTTCGTATTGTTTTTGCCAGTGTTGCCGGAAGTTCTAACTTTAGAGTCTGTCGACGAAATCCTATGGTGTGACCATTCAAATAAAACCTCTTGGGCAGTATATTTGCATGGTACCATTTGTTTTTCAATATCTTACAAAATGAAATTTGGGATTTTTTTTCTAATTCTGATGTTTGGCACCGTTGGGTGTTTAGGGTAAAGTGCAATCGAAATATGAAAATTGAATACGAACTGGACTATTGTAAGTAATTGTTTTATTTGCCGAAACACAGAGGAGTTTTATCTTAATTCTGGAGTTTTCTTTGCCGTACTGAGAGGTCTGAAGCGTTAAAGAGAGCAGGGGGCGCAAAAAAGGATACAAGAAGATATGTCACACATTTTTAATTATTATTAAGTAGACTGAAAATTGGGCCACATTTTTCAAGTTCTCTTCGGCTGGTGTCTTGAAAAACTGATTATCTTTGAGAATTCACTAAATATCGCTTTCTCTCATTAACCATTTCACTCACAGAGTCAATTACGGAGACATGCAGTGTAGTTCTAACTTTTGAGTCTGTTGACGAAATCCTGTGGTGTAACAATTCGAATGAAACCTCTTCAGCAGTATTTTTGCCCCGGACTTTTGCATGGTACCATTTGTTCTAACTTTTGAGTCTGTTGACGAAATCCTATGGTGTGACCATTCAAATGAAACCTCTTCAGCAGTACTTTTGCATGGTACGATTTGTTCTAACTTTTGAGTCTGTGGATGAAATCCTATGGTGTAAGCATTCAAACGAAACCTCTTCAGCAGTGCAAAAGTTTTGCATGGTACCATTTGTTTTTCAATATTTTACAAAGTGAAATTTGGGATTTTTCTTAAATTTTGATATTTGGCACTCTTGGAAGTTAAAGGGCATTTCTCGTATCGGCTAAAAACAACTTAGTTTTAGTTTTACCCATAAGGGTAAACATTTTCGTGACACCTTCAATACTCCTAAAGTGGACTAAATGCTAAAGTGTTCATAATCACTCTAAATGGCAGTTACCAAGCATACGTTCTTGTTTTGCTGTTTGTTATGCTGTACCAAGAGAAAATGTTGGCTGTCCAAAGTGATTGTAACTTTCGAGTCTGTGGCTGATTCTTCGATAGTGATGCTATTCAAGTGAAAGCTGGTGAGCAGTTCCTTTTCTTGGCGGTGTTAGTTCTTCAAAAAAAAAAAACTGACTGAATTTGGACTATTTTTTGACTTTGTAAACTTGACCACTATCAGAAGTCAAAGAATGAACTCTTATCTCAAAGCTGGCGAGTCCTAAACACAGGGTGAACCCAGATCAATCGTGTCCCAGAGCCCACGCGTTGTTGGTTAGTTATCATCGCGCTGACCAAAAGGAACGTGGTTTCTGGGAATGAGATCGGGGACGTAACGGCGACAAACACTTAAAATTGCATGTCTCACATGCGCAATCTTCCCAGATCGTTTTCCAGGTAAATTTTTGGTACACCTGTTGCGTCTTCAATCTGACAAGAGTTGATAGGTCTGATTTTTCAGATCAGCGTCTGTTGTTATTTTTCTATATTGTTTTGTTGGGAATTGTCGAAACGTTCAAATTTGAACTTTTAAAACCAAAAGTAGCTACAGTTATTTACATATAATGGGATTAAATGCTAGTCAGTGTTTGTATTTTTGGCGGCAATTCATGCAATTAAGCCAGTTAAGCGAAGTATTACAAACATGCCTTAAAATTGATTTTAAATTATTTTGGCGTTTTAAAGAACGCGTTCAGTAACCGTTAGCCAGACCACAAGCACAAGAAAGGAAAGACCGTGAACTCAGCCGCAAAAAAATGAGGTGAATGTCGCTCACGTTCTAACCCGTTTAAGGGATTATCCAATAACAAACAAATTTCGATCTTGGAGCTTAATGCGGTCTTTTTATTAATTTTAGAACTATTTATATAATGTTTATTTATCAGTTCCCTTATACGATATCAACCCACGGTTTAACCCCAAAGAATTTGGCTACTTGAAAACTGAGAGGGCAAATTAAAAAAAAAAAGGCTTGATTCAAATTCAAATAATTCAAAAAAGAAAAGAAGGAAAAGAAAATGCAACTTTTTGCCTCTTAAGAACTAGAGAAGTGAATAAGGTTTGTTGTTTTAAAGGTTAAAATGATAAAAGATAAACTCATGATCGGTGGAAAACAGGTGTTCGATTGCTATTATTGGTTGGTCCTAATATAGCAATGATTACGCAGTTTTTGTTAGCGGTTTTAGCACGTAGCAATGACAATTAAGTTTTTGATATTTCATTCGTAGATTTGCCTTGGACAGAGGTTAGAAGATACCGCATCTTGCCAAGAATTTATTGAATCTGTTCAGTCAGATCTCTATCAAATACTGAAGAAGATTTCCACTATGATTTTGGCCAAAAGTTTTACTATTGCAAGTATCTTGTGCTTGAGCCTCCTACGTCCTGCATATGTGTATTCATCACGTAAGACACAAGATAATGAAGGAAAATCCCTCTCCGACAGCACTTTAAACGCCTCAAAGAAAAACCGAACTTCTCATGAAACCGAGACGGAAGTCGATGATGATTTTCCCCAACTCAGCTTCTTTATCAAAGACGTTTTAACCACCCCTTTGGGCAAAGTCAACCGTACTGCTGACAATCAAGCGAATGGTAGCCGTATAGTGAACCTAGATGTATTGACCAACGACACCCAAAGTAACAACTTGTCGCGGCTTAATTACGAGACGTTTTGGCACAATGGTAGTCTGACCCTTACTCTGGTTGACTTGGAGAAAAACGATCAGAACTCAACTCATCCACGCCATGACGTGTGGGACAATTTTCCAAACTTAGAACTGGAAGATGGTATACGAGATTCGGTCGCGATTCAGGACGATTTGGACCTTTTTCTTCATTCGGAATCAAGACGCCACCGACGAAGAAGGGCTTTGTTTGGCTTCGATGATCGAATTGAAGTCTCTACAGACGACATAAAACAGCCCCCATATTCTGCGGTGGTGAAGATCAACACGGGTTGTACCGGTACCCTCATTTCTCCTGAGCACGTTCTTACAGCCGCTCATTGCGTCCATGATGGAATGCACTACATTATCGATGTCCCGCACTTGAAGGTGGGCGTCCTGCGACGTCCAGGAAAAATGCGATGGATTCGCGTCGACTACGTTAAAGTCCCGCGGGGATGGACCCTGTCACATGACTTCCGCTACGATTACTCCGTATTAAAGCTGCATCGCGCGGCCCCTGAACCCGCCAGCTTCTTAGAAATGTATGAAATACCCGAGGAATTGTCGTTTCCATTACGCATCCAGTTCGCGTCGTTTCCCTCTGACAAAGCCGACAATACGATGTGGTACTCGTACTGCAAGGCTCATTGCTATCAACATGCCATTCTGAACAGATGTGACTCATATTATGGTAGTTCTGGCGCGGGGATCTACGGCAAGATAAGAAAAGGTCGTCACGTGGAGCGATTCATCATGGGCGTGTTCTCTGGCTTGGGTAACCGCCTTCTTTTTCGCGGGAAAAAGCGCCGCATGAACGTGGGCACGAAGATCACTCCCATTAAACTGGCGCAGATTCGATCTTGGCTTGCTGCTTCGCCACTAAGCACACTCGTTGCAATGATGCCAATTTCCAAAAACTAGAAACTAATAGGAAGCTCTGATCAACTCGAAAACTGTATGTATAGCTTTTCCCACCTACTCTAGCGCCCCGACCTTACATAGAAACTTTCTTAATCTTGAACGCAAATCTCCCACGGTCAGTACAGTATAACCACTAGTGGGATATGGGTACGAGAATAGGATTTTCCTTTATCGTAGGTGAGGATGGGGCCGCGTGATAACTAAGCCATTGTGGAGCGTCAGGTCACGTCATTGTTGTTTTTTTTTTTTTTAAAAAAAAAGAGAACTGACAAAGAGCAGCAGTGTTGCTTCTGGGACGCTCAGTCTTTGAAAATTCATTCGCAGATTAAAAGGTCATGTCATCTTTATTTTGAGAACAAGGTGTCTACCAAATACATAGGGCCCTTCGAAAACGTGTCATTTTAGTGTCATTTTTACCCCGGCTTCCAGGGGGTGAAATAAAACTGGCGCTGGAAGCGAAGTTAAAATTTATCCAGTTGGTTTTTTTAGGGAGGTCGTACGTATTACTCCCAGGGATCTTTAGCAATCACGACGGCAACGCCAAGAAAAACGTGACTTGAAAAACAGCATTGGCCCTCTTTTAAACTACTTTGCAATTGTTCCAATTTGGTAGGGACGTAGGGACGGCTTTAAATATTCAAACAAAGAAAGGAAAATTAACCGCCGTGTGTTCGTTCACATTCTCCACAAAACCCATAATTTGCTCATTTGACGTTGTTATTTTGCAGGAAATGACAAAAAAATGTACCAAAATGTAAAATGCACATGCAATGCAATGCAATGCAATGCACATGCAGAGACATGCACATGCAGAGACATCATTTCGTGCCGTTCTCGCTGCCTTGGCTGTCGCAAATTTCTCTTTCGTAAACGGTCGCTGCCATTTTTGCGACAATTTTTCACCAATTATAGATTTTTTTTCTATCGGAAAAAGAAAAATCCACTTTATAATCCTCTTGCATGTAACATCCCAGCTGATCCGGCAAACACAAGAAAAATTAAATTCTAACGTAATCGTGAATCTAGCTTAGGTCTAATGATCGCTTTACCTTGGCCCAATTTCATGTAATAATGATAGCCTACTTTCGTCCTAATCCAAACTAGAGATAAATGGCATCGACCATTACAAAAGGCTTGGTAACGAATGGATGTTAATGATAGCATTGACCGTTAAAAATGGCGTCGACCGTTTACGAAAGGGAAATCAGCTTCACTGTCGTGGTTGCTTAAGTTCCGCACTGTCGAGTTGATCAAAGCAGTCACCAAGTTATTCATAACTTATTTAACTGAATTTGACCCAGTCATAACAAATGACGAATAAGTTGTGTATTTAATAAGAACTGGCGTACATTGCGTGAAGCTTAAAATGCGAGAATGCTGTAAATACTCGTTTATTTACATCTCTATATAATTACTTCCAAACTCAACTTTCATACATATTAAACAATTATATAATGTTAATATCAACAGTTAAGGACTATTTATATTATACATATATACCAAAAGTACGTACAGATTCAAAGCTTGCAGGCTATTGCTATTAAAAGCCAATTAAAACACTCAAGTGTAAGCTACGTTGTTTTGGGAGGTACTTAATCGGATTTGTGATCTTAGATCATATGGATTCTTATTGATGTCCATAAAACAAAAAGCTACGAAAAAACATTGCGGATTGGAATGCAAATGAACCTGTTTTGACTCGCTTGTGCTTTTCTCTCTGGTTCAACAAATTATTTTTCAAAATACATATGCAATAGACCTCTTTAGCTTGTATGTTTTGTTTTCCCAATGTAGATCATGCGATGTTACCAGGGGTCGGGTTGTTCAAAGCGCGGTTAAGCTAACCCAGGGTTAGCATCAGTTTTGATTCCAGTTAAATAATTAATCAATGGAGATTTTTCCAAAGTATTTTTGCCCTTTAGTTTCGTCTCTGACTTGTCTTCGCATGTAACTTATAATTGGCTTTTAAAAACACTTCTTACAAGAGAAATTACATCCTCGGTTAAGTTTTATTAAATCTTGGGTTAGCGTTAACCTGCTTTCGCTCTGCTCTCGAACAACCGGGCCCAATAACAACAATATTTTTTTTTTTATTCAACTCACACGATCTTTACAGAAAAGGAAAAAAGAAAGGCCCTGGAGAACTGTTTCTTTTAAATTTTGTTTTCTTCACGTGTATATGTATGCATTATTCATGAAAAGACAAAGGGCAAATTCCCTTGAGAAAATCACGACCTACATTGGGAAAACAAAACATACAAGCCAAAGAGGTCTATTGACCATGATACGAAATCATGAAAGAAACGGGAGTAGCTAATGGTCGTGGGTCGTGGGTAAAACGTCGTGGGTCGCGGGTAAACAGTCGTGGGTCGTGGTAAAAAAGTCGTGGGTCGTGGTTAAAAAGTCGTGGGTCGTGGGTAAAACGCCGTGGGTCGCGGGTGTAAGAAAGAAAAAAAATATAAGAAAATTAAATGAAGGAATGAATAAAAGCGATTTTAAACATTAAAGCACCATTTATTAATTGTCAATTAAAAATTAAGAAAATAAAAAATCATGTCTCAAATTCCAATACCGAGAATTAAAGGCCACTGCGTTGACTTTTTTCTTTCCTGGTTTTTTGGCTTTTCTATCTAACAGAGTTAAAAATATCGTATCGCACTCAATTGGCATCCAGATCGTCTCTCATCTGTATTTTGTTTGTCTCTCTATAGATGCTTTAATGTTTAAAATTGCTTTTATTCATTCCTTCATTAATTTTCTTATATTTTTTCTTTCTTACACCCACGACCCACGACCCATGACTTTTTACCCACGACCCACGACGTGTTACCCACGACCCACGACCATTAGCTAATTCCGAAAGAAACAAATCAGCGAAAGGAACGAGTAAAGTTGTACTGAAAGACCGCTGATCAGATGTACATTTTTCGAATCCATTCCTCCAAAGAAAGCTCAGATCACGATTTTAAAAAATCCTAATTTAGATTTGACCTGATGAATCTCACCGGAATATGGATTCGATGGAGTAAAAATCTGCAAGATCCTTTTTTGGATTTAAGAATCCAGATTCGGATTTTCCCCCAAAACGTATCCTTAACTCAGTTGAGATGGGATTATACTGCAGATTTGGCCGGATTCTCTGTTTACTCTAATAAAAAGAAAGAAAAGAAATGTCATTAAAAGAAGAACTGACTTGTTAATATGTCCGTTTACTCGATCATTTTTTAATTCAATACTCTTTATAGTGCTTGTTGATATCATGATATCACGTTCAGCTCAGGTCAAGTAAGTTATAATGAGGAGAGGCTCTTGATCGTCTTGATCGATTGCCTACGATCCAACAAGTTTGATTGGTTTTGAAATTGCGATTGATGTAGCTCAAAAATCTTGAGCCTGCATAGCAGGTGGGATCGCGTGAGATCAAAGGTTTGGCGGCGGAAGAGTCAAGTTGGAATTTTCCCGCGAAGCCTTGTCGTTCACAGGTACAGTTCCTCGCTCTCTTTCGCGCCATCCCCCCTCCGTCGGTACTCGCAATAGTTTTCCTTCGAACGCCCCTATCCTTCGGTCCGCACTATCTGAACACCTGGAACAGGCTACCCACTATCTGAACGAATGGAACAGGCTACCCACTATCTGAACGAATGGAACAGGCTACCCACTATCTGAATGAATGGAACAGGCTACCCACTATCTGAACACCTGGAACAGGCTACCACCATACCAATTGTAGCAAATGTATTGCTTTTAACCTATTATTATAACCCAAACCAAATGAAATTATATCGTAAAGACTTTTGTTCTAAGTTTTTATCAAAAATGAATAAGTTCAATATGTATCACAGCGGTTTGTGTTCTATTTCTCATCAAATGAAATTACATAGCCTTTTATAACGCGCAGCGATGTCAGGCCCGCCATTTTAAAAGCGGAAAAGGCCTGGGACGAGGTTGACGTTCTGACTCGCCGCGCACTTCTTCCCCACGAAGGACAAAGGGCATGTCCGTTGGCGAGATGGTTTACTCAAGATTTCCCGCGCTTGGCACAGGTTGCGTAATTTTGCTTCGAGTTCTACAGGGGTCGAACTTAATTTTTTAGTCCACTAGCAAAGTTTTGCTAGTAAGAATTTTTTCTACTAGCAAAACTAGTAAGGTCACTAGCTATTTTTTTGCAGTCATTTTCTCTTTGATGACTCCGAAAAAAAAGTAAAAATACCTTAATAGTATGCTGTTAATTTTGTAGTCTTCTTTGCCGGCGTTGTCCTGTTGTTTCTTTGGCGGCTCCGGGTTGTTGAGCAAGACGTTGGTTGTTTACCATTTACCCAAAAATTCAGGAAATTTTGGTCACAATGTAAATGGTAAGACAATTTTGGCTCGACCGACAGGAAAATTTTCGAAATGAACGGAACGTCTTGAAAGGTAGTCCAAAATTTCCAACCGAAATTTCCGAACGGAAATGTGACCCTGCGCCAGTTTTGATGCGTAAGCGTGGTTACTCAGCTCGTTTCTGGTGTCAGTGGTAAATGGTACTCGACAATCTCAAACGGAATTTCCCTTTCTGGAGTTTTGCTTACCATTTACACAAACCGTGGACCAACCGGTTTTCCCTTGTAAATGGTAAACAACGTTATCATCGTCGGTCAAGTTACCGGTAGTCTTGGAGGTCGAGGGTCTCTTGAAAAAAGCGGTTATTTTAGACATCTGCAACAAAAGTGGCTCACAAAGCGTGAAATTCATTCTTTTCTGCATGTCACGTTGCTGATTCCAACAAAATGTGAATGCGTAGAAAAAGTGTGCACAGGTTCTGTGTAAAACCACGCTTATTTTCTCCCGTAAATGACGTTCGATGATGTCTGAATTTTTGCCACAAAATTCTCCAGGAACGTTCACTTTTTCCCTCCAACTTTTATTAGAGAAATGCTTACTCGCAAAAGATTGCTAGAGGATATTTTTCAGACTCGCAACTAACAAAAACCACTCGCATTTTGCGAGTTTGCGAGTGTTAATTTCGAGCCCTGTTCTAATTGGCTCATTGTGTTATTTTGCTTTTGTTTGATTGGCGAGATACGATTACTTTGGTGTTTTGTTTTACAATAGTCGACAGTACTGAAACCAAACTCTCTGCTCCACTGCGGTCAAAAGAGAGAAATTCGCAAAAGTTAAGCAAAGTACTTCAAATTAAAGTTAAGGTAGTCATTTTCACTGTTTAAAGTTTATATATTACCAATACACTCTGTCAACTCACTAAACATTTTGAAAGTTCACTAAAAAAAGTTCTAAGCGTTTGAAAACTATAAAACGTTTGCCAACACAATTTTGCTCAGGCACGAAGCGTTTTGGTCAGTTTTCAAGGAAAAGAAGTTCATTATTTTGAGAAAGATGAAAAGATAGTTACATAAACTAATTATTTTATACATCCTTGCCCATGTTTCCACTTAATATTGAATGAAATCTCACTAAATACTACGATTATCAGTTGAGCAAGGCACGAGCGATGTTTGGTGACAAAGTTTTGCCGTTAAAACTACGTTGTTGTCAAGGGCAACTTGCTACGCTTCTAGTAACAAAACGCGTTACCGTTGGAAACGTAGCAAGTTGCCCTTGACAACAACGTAGTTTTGACGGCAAAACTTTGTCACCAAACATCGCTTGCGGCTTGTTCAACTGATAATCGTAGTAAAATGAAAAACGCCTCGGACGTTTGACCGCGGTGAAACTCTCCGCATGGGCAACCTCATCCCCAAGGCGTTCTCGCTTTTAAAATGGCTGGAAGAAGGCTGGACAAGGCACCCAGAATAAGCGAGTTCGGAGTTTGAAGATTCTTTTGTTATTTAAAATAGTTGAATTTGAATTCTATTGTATTTTTGCTTAATGCTTGTTTTTATCCCGTTGCTCAAATGAAACGAAGATACTCCATCATGTTTTACGCCACAGAATACCAAAAGATGTCAGACATTCTTTAGTACTTGGTGGCTTTGCCTAGGGATTTCTACGCCCGCCCGCCATGTTGGAAGTGGAGAAGGCCTAGCCTGCGAGCAAGCTCTCGGGCTCGAGTCCGGGATCGAGGTGTGGGGTTTTGGGGGAGGGGGTGGCGGAGGAGGCCTAACCTGCGAGCAAGTTCTCGGGCTCGGGCCGGCCGACCCGGGTTCGGGGTGTAAGGTTTGGGGGAGGGGGTGTTGGAGGGAAAGAAGCGCCCTCCTTCCAGGGACGTGGTTGCTGTCTGGAAACGCTTGCACGTAACCTGGTCAAGAGAAAGTAATTAGACAGAGAGGGACAGTCTTCCAGCATGCCTATGGGACATCTTAATTTCAAAGCATGTCAAAGCGAGGCGAAACGAAATGTTGCAAATGAATGTTAACCTTAAAGATAATGGCGACCATCGCGGTGGAAATTTCGCACGTAGTACAGCAGCTGGATACATAGATCTTATAACCGAAGCGGTTAAAAAGGGGCTGGATAATCCAATCACCTGACAGATGCACGGAAAGAACTCTTGCGAGCTCCACGTCCAAATGTTTGAAGTCGTTTTGCTTATAGATAACCAAAGCGTTTTTATGGATCTGAAATTCGCAATAATCTAAACAAAAGTGTTAAAACCTCATCTGTCACCGTTTCCTGTGTTTTTATCGCTTCTGGTAGGCTCCTGGAAGTCGTTTTGGTCAAATTTCTTCTCAACCATTTAACCGCCGCCAGTGTGGCACACAGTACTAAGAGGGAGTAAAGGTTGCACAGAAATATTCATTTTTAGCCAACTGTCATTCAAAGACCTGTTCAAAATGCTCGCTAAAAATCCGGGTTTATCCTGAGATGGTGCTTCCAAACCTCACCACATTTCAAGAAGGATAAATCACTAACCTATCTGCGTGATTCAGTCGTCAATAGGTCGATCCCTCGAAGACCCTCGAAGCACTTTCTTACGTTGAAAGCAAACTAAATTTTCGAAACGGCGTCGATTCCAGGCTTCGAGAAGAGGGTCAAAACTAACGGACAAATCTGGGAACGAGCGCCAAAATATGTATTACCCTCGCACGCTAGTCCGTTGTGTGAAGAGACGATGGAGAAGCACGTGATCAGCAGCCGCAATCTATCCTCGTTCCTGTTGGTCAGCGGTTGAAACGAATGACCACACGTCCATCGCGTCCACCGTGTCAAACTAGAGCCGGTTTTCCAGTTGTCACGCATTTAAACAGTAAACAAATGTACACGGTGCCGACCAGTCTCAACGCACATAAACATTTTAGAAACTTATTTAAACGATTTAGTAAACTCAAAGACTCAGAGAAAGATTAAGTAAAAACCGTACGTATTTCTGTCGTTCTCGTGGAAATTTGCTTTGAATTTTTACGCACGAAATTCTTGCGGCCGGCGGCTGAGAATCTGAAGACATTGCGCATGCTCACAGTTTGATAGCGGTTAAGATCCGGTTAAGACTGAACGTCATTTTCGTCCCCAGAGCTCCGCGTTTTCTTTAAAGTAAATATAAAGTGGCAAAGGACCGCGAACGTAAATGCATTGACAAACATTTGATTTTGAGCTCAGTGAGGTCATCACCACGTACAAGACACTTTATAAGCAATTGGCGTTCGCGCTGGTTGTTATATTTTTCCAGTTTGCTGGTACACCGTGCTGACGAGACACAAGCAGGTCGAAAAAGCTGTCCACGGTACGGTTGCATTTTGGCTTTCAGTTTGGGCTGTATCATGTCGTTGTCGCGTTATTCGTGTTCTACGTAGTATCAGCCTTGCTTACTTCACTCTATTTTTTTTTGCGTAGTTTCAACGAGCAGGGACGAGAATTCTGCTGATCGGCCTTGCCGGAGTGGTGCTTGTGCGCAAACGCTTTTGGTTAAACGGCCCCAAAAAGCCAGGAGAAACTGAAACAAACAAATAAACAAAATATTGTAAATTAATATACTGACTTTAGAGCAGGATAGAGCTATTACCCCTATCCTTTTTTTATCATTTTTATTTTTCAAGATTTATTAATTGATTTATTTTTTAAACTATCACTTGAGTAATTTAAAGCCTCCCACAAGTGAGCGAAGTTAAGTTGTGTCGTTTATAAATACCTTGTCGTTTACTATACCATGTCGGTCGGGTCAGTATTGGCGCGCCACTGGCTCGGCTCGGCAGTATCCCGCCGACAATGGAGAGTTAGAAGTTATGTCCAGTGAAACAGAGGGGCTTCAACCCTGAAGCTGCGGCAAGCGTTGCGGCTTCAGTGTGGGAAGCCCCTTAGTGAAACGGAGAAGACTGACAGACTCTCCAAGGCGGGTGCTGTCGTTACTTATATGTTTTTTTTTTTTTTTTTTTTTTTTGGGGGGGGGGGGGGGGGGGGGGGGGGCTAAAACTTAGTGTTCGTTTGGTTGGCCGGAATAAAGACGCTTACTTCAATCGCACCGTAAATTTCTGAAACACTGTACGTAAAATAGTCCCATCCCCCGCGGGTAGTTTCCTTAGTCCCGGCACGTCCAAAGAGATAGATATGTTGTGTACGTGGTCACTATTTCGTATCTGTCCATGTCACCCTAATATAATTAGGGCTTCGCGTCCCGTTCTCGCTTTTTCCTTTGGTACATCTTATTTTGTAAGCTTGTGTCCAATAAAGTAAAACTAAAATCGATTCCGGTCGATTTATACATAGTGAAGAAAATAATTGCATTCCTATCCTTCTTAGTTATCAGTGCGTATTAAAATAACAAACAAAAATGGTCCAGTATTTTTGTGTTTCCACTGATGTAGACTGATCTCTTTTGACTTTTAAAAGTGATACGTTTTACCCTGGGTGCCACTAGAGGTTTATTATTTTTTTTCAGTGAAAACTGGGGTATGAGGATATAATTCACTCTTGATATTTAGTGAACCGACCTCTGAAGAAAGGGTATATCTTAAGTCTGGCGCTGACAAAAGTCCAATTGATTACCCTGCGCTTTGAAGGTAATGCTATCTTTGTTTCTGCCGAAATATTTTCTAAATCGAAAGACGTCAAAGGAAGCCATTTAGCAAAAAAAAAAAAAAAACAAGAGGGTACAGGATTGAAACGGGTCACAAGCGACAATCTTAATTGTTTTTGGCTAATTCTTTCAGGATGGCGACCAGTATATATTTAATTTTCATCATTTTAAATTCGTAAACACACAAACCACACTGACTAGTTGTCGCATCAGTCGGGTGACCTAATTATGTTATTTGTCACCACCTTACTTCTTGAATAATGTGGAGCATCTGCGACTCTTTACAAAGGGTTTCCGAAGACATATATTCCTATCTAGACAGCGACTTATTTTAGTTTATTTGCAACAGAATCGCATAAGATGGCGTGACATTTACTGAAGGGCGATTGCTGACAATAATTTGCATTTTCATATATGAAATTTAAATATCATGGCAGCCAAACGTGTATTTATAAGTGGACTCCGCATTTTATATCGCCAAATTTATTTACGAGATTCTATCATCACATAAAATGCCTGACTGGGGAAAGGCAACAAATTGTCAACAGTCAGTTAACTAGAATAAGTGATAACTTTTTACAAAGGAGATTTTAATTATGTAAGGATTAAAATTTTACAGGAACAAAACATAACCTTTTTTCTTGTTTTTAAAATCGCGATATTTTTGCATTATATACCGCATATATTCGACGTGTCCTTCGTCCGTTGGCATAGCATTGTGGTATGAATCAAAGATCATCCATTTGGAAATCATTACTGTACAGCCGCATTCAGCCCACTCCATGAATACATGCACGGAACCACTTTCATCGGTTGAAGTATATAAAACATTTTGAACTCAACTGGACAAATGCTGCAGGTTTAATTTTATTAAATGAGGAATCCAACAGTTGTATCAGGCCTAATGCAAGAATTTTTACTCTTAAAACAGTGTTTAGGTTTTTTGTGGACATAAAGCGAAAACATATTTCCGCGATCTGCAGCGATTTGCCTTCAAAATCATATGCTTGCTAACCAGCTGTAATGCGCATGCGCTTTGGTATATCAACCCAAACAAAAGAAAAGCAAAGCGATTATTAAAGATATTTACATTGTCACTATGATTAATTTTAAAGCGAAATCAGTATTCGTATAAAAATTGCACTTTTCCGATGAAGTTTCTGTTTTTCTATTTGAAGCCTCCCACAAGTGAGCGAAGTTAAGTTGTGTCGTTTATAAATACCTTGTCGTTCACTATACCATGTCGGTCGGGTCAGTATTGGCGCGCCACTGGCTCGGCTCGGCAGTATCCCGCCGACAGTGGAGAGTTAGAAGTTATGTCCAGTGAAACAGAGGGGCTTCAACCCTGAAGTCGCGGCAAGCGTTGCGACTTCAGTGTGGGAAGCCCCTCCGTGAAACGGAGAAGACTGACAGACTCTCCAAGGCGGGTGCTGTCGTTACTTTTGTGTTTTTTTTTTATGGCTAAAACTTAGTGAGCGTTTGGTTGGCCGGAATAAAGACGCTTAAGGCCGGCACACACTAGGGGACATGTTGCGGGGACATGAAGCGGGGACAAGCCCCTTCGTGTGCACAGCATACTGGCGCATGTTGCAGGGACACTACACAAGCTGGTGCACACAAAGCGGATTGAGGTATAAAAATCACAGAAATCGCTAAGGGCGCCTGGGAACTAGTATACGAGCAAAGAAAGACGGCGGACTCTATGGTTAGGAAAAAGAAGCTTCTGCTACTGTCATTGATATTACTAGATGAAGAAATGTGTAATTATGTTGACCGAAAACGATGGATACGCAAGTGGCTGAAAGGGAGAGAAGAAAAAGGAGCCTACTACACCTATTTTGTAGCGGGGACAGTTTGCAAGAGCAGTGCACACGATGTGACATCGAAATGGGGGTCATTTTGTCCCCGCACGAATTCAAACCAGCTGAATTTCGTGCAACATGCTGCGGGAACAAAATTGTGTCCCCGCAACAGAATTTTTTCGCAAAAACAGGGATGTCACACGAGGAAAACTGTCGCTGCAACATGTCCCCGCTTCATGTCCCCGCAACATGTGCCCTAGTGTGTGCCGGCCTTTACTTCAATCGCACCGTAAATTTCTGAAACACTGTACTTAAACCAAGTAGTCCCCCCCGGGTAGTTTCCTTAGTCCCGGCACGTCCAAAGAGATAGATATGTTGTGTACGTGCTCGCTATTTAGTATCTGTCCCTGTCACCCTAATATAATTAGGGCTTCGCGTCCCGTTCTCGCCTTTTTCCTTTGGTACATCTTATTTTGTAAGCTTGTGTCCAATAAAGTAAAAATAAAATCGATTCCGGTCGATTTATACATAAGAAAACAATTGCATTCCTATCCTTCTTTAATAGTTATCAGTGCGTATTAAAATAACAAACAAAAATGATCCAGTATTTTTATGTTTCCACTGATGTAGACTGATCTCTCTTGACTTTAAAAAGTGATACGTTTTTCTCTGGGTACCACTAGAGGTTTATTTTTTTTTCAGTGAAAACAGGGGTATGAGGATATAATTCACTCTTGATATTTAGTGAACTGACCCGCTCTGGAGAAAGGGTATATCTTAAGTCTGGCGCTGACAAAAGTCCAATTGATTACCGTGCACTTTGAAGGTAATGCTATCTTTGTTTCTGCCAAAATATTTTTAAATCGGAAGACGTCAAAAGAAGCCATTTTCAATTTTAAGGTAGAGTGATTTTACTTCATCTGTGAAACACTATCTAACAATTAGTGTGTGATAGTCAAAATTAAAAAAAAGAAAACAAGGGAATTATAGTCTAAAAGTGCGTACTATTCTACTAACTATTTCACAGATGAAGTAAAATCACTCTAGCAAAAAAAATTTATAAAAAATAAGAGGGTGACAGGATTGAAACGGGTCACAAGCGACAAACTTAATTGTTTTTGGCTAATTCTTTCAGGATGGCGACCAGTATATATTTCGCATCAGTCGGGTGACCTAATTATGTTATTTGTCACCACCCTACTTCTTGAATAATGTGGAGCATCTGCGACTCTTTACAAAGGGTTTCCGAAGACATATATTCCTATCTAGACAGCGACTTATTTTAGTTTATTTGCAACAGAATCGCATAAGATGGCGTGACATTTACTGAAGGGCGATTACTGACAATAATTTGCATTTTCATATATGAAATTTAAATATCATGGCAGCCAAACGTGTATTTATAAGTGGACTCCGCATTTTATATCGTCAAATTTATTTACGAGATTCTATCATCACATAAAATGCCTGACAGGGGAAAGGCAACAAATTGTCAACAGTCAGTTAACTAGAATAAGTGATAACTTTTTACAAAGGAGATTTTAATTATGTAAGGATTAAAATTTTACAGGAACAAAACATAACCTTTTTTCTTGTTTTTAAAATCGCGATATTTTTGCATTATATACCGCATATATTCGACGTATCCTTCGTCCGTTGGCATAGCATTGTGGTATGAATCAAAGATCATCCATTTGAAAATCATTAATGTACAGCCGCATTCAGCCCGCCTGATGTATACATGCACTGAGCCACTTTCATCGGTTGAAGTATATAAAACATTTTAAACTCAACTAGACAAATGCTGCAGGTTTAATTTTATTAAATGAGGAATCCAACAGTTGTATCAGGCCTAATGCAAGAATTTTTACTCTTAAAACAGTGTTTAGTGTTTTTGTGGACATAAAGCGAAAATGTATTCTACAGCGACCTTCAAAATCATATACTTACTAACCAGCTGTAATGCGCATGCGCTTTGATAAAACCGTTTTCAAAATGTATATCAACACAAACAAAAGAAAAACAAAGCCATTATTAAAGATATTTACATTGTCATTGTGATGATTTTTAAAGCGAAATCATTATTCGTATAAAAATTGCACTTTTCTATTTGTTCTATTTGAAGCCTCCCACAAGTGAGCGAAGTTAAGTTGTGTCGTTTATAAATACCTTGTCGTTCACTATACCATGTCGGTCGGGTCAGTATTGGTGCACCACTGGCCCGGCTCGGCAGTATCCCGCCGACAATGGAGAGGTAGTCGTCATATCGAGAGCCCAGTAGTGGCAGTGAATCTACAGTGAATCTACAAGAATACAGTTTACAGTGAAACAGAGAAAAAGTTAAAGTCAAATAGACTCTCCAGGCGGGTGCTGTCGTTATTTTGTTTTTCTTTCTTCAAAGCTCCTTTTTTTAAACGGTGTACATTCGAAGCTCCTTCAAGTGACAGACCAGACCAGACTTTCCGTATTATTTTGAATTATTCTTTGTAGTAGCCTGTGAGACAAGCGCTCAAAGGGGAAAATGAAGAGGCATAATTCAGGCGCGCGAGAACGCGAATGCGCCCTTCGTGTTCCGCGCGCCTGAAGTCTCCCTTTTCCCCTTCCCCTTTGAACGCCTGCCACGCAGGCTATTATGTATGACCAATCAGAACCCAACTCAAAGCAAATACATGTAGCCAGCGTCAAGCGCGGGAAACGCGTGTGAGCAAGTCAGAATTGACTTTGCATGGTTTTACTCTCGATTTTATTAGAAATTGGCACGAGATATTTTGGCCAAGCACAAAGCACAGCACAGAAATACGCCTCACCCCACCCCCTCTTATTCACTCTGCCCCCTCCCCCTTATTTATCCACTTAACATTTTGAGACTCCTTGTTACCCGGAACACGTGATGTGGCACTCGTGATTCGGGTGACAAGTTAGTTCCAATGTACGGAACTTCATGTGGTGAACGGTCATGTTCAGTTTGCTACACCGTGCCGATGAGCTCCAGTAAGAGCGAAACGGCTGTCCACGATTACTACTCTACTTTATCGGTTTCTGTCGTATTGGTGTCTCGCAAAGTCTACTTTTTTACGTACAGCTGTACGTAGTCGGATCAGCCTTGCAGTTTATTGTTATGTCTGGATCCACCACTGGGCGTGTTCCTTTTTAAACAAATTCAGCCTCTAATACATTTTTACTCCGGCCCTCCCCTCGTTATTCACACCGCCCCGCAAAATTTTACAAAATAAAGCACTCCTTTTGATAATAAAATAACAAGTAGAACAATCTCGAGGGCGTTTTTTGTTCACTTTTGCAACATACGCTTACGGTTAATAGAAAGTACGACGTTTAGTTATTTTGTCACTCAAAAGAAAACGCCGTTTGTTCTTTTGTTCTTTTTTGGACGAAACATTCATGTTGCAGTGAAGTCTTTTTCTTTCATTTTGTTGATCGAAGTCGTCCGGAAACATTTCTCGATTTAGTCCCAATGCAATCTGCACCTACACCGATCCATTGACAAATCTGCTTTGCCTTGAAACGCGTTAACTTCGTTACGAAGTTAAACAGCTTACGTCGGCCGTCGGGCAATGTAACTCGTCCGTATCCCGAAAGAATCCCGACTAACACCCGATTTCTTCCGGGTCCTTTTAGACTAGTTGTGACGTAAGTTCCGGCACCGGAACTACCAGTCTTTGCGTCACATCGGCAAATTAGCAAGCTAGAAATCACTCGAGATTTACAGTGGCTGTACCACAGTGAATTGGGCTTTTTGTCACTGGGAAAACTGGCAAAGTGTATTGGTATCTTGGGCTGATGTCTGGAGGTTTGGATGACTCCGAGCTTCAGAAAGGGTCGTTTGTGAGCTCTGCGTAGTGTAATAACTGCATAATCGAAACTTGGTGAGTTGGGTTCAAGGCGCCAATTTTCGGAGAACTTGATGTTGTCTACACCAATCCATCGTAGTTTGCCATTGCGCCTAAGAAGCCCAACTTTCAAGTTGGATATTGGCGTTAGAGGCTGTCTTCCATCGTGAAGGCAATGCGCCGAAGTTAATACATGTAAAGAAGAGATAAGCGAGCCTGAACAACCCGTTGAGATCTTGACGGCCGCTGAAAACGGGAATTTTTGCGCTTCGGTAGACGTGTTCAACCCGATACGATTATCAGGCTCAAAAACAAGCCTTTTCAAGCGACGCTTTAAGGGCTGGTGGTCTGAAGAGGATAAAAATGAGTTCAAACCCGCGCTTTGCTGAGCAGGGGCCAAGTTTTCATGATCATCAATTGCGGCTCTTTCTACCACGTGGTCAAGCCGTGATTCGTTGATTGCGCTAAAAAATTCGATATTGGTAAGTGGGATTTTTGTTGAAGTGTGGGAACCATTTTGCCACAATGTTTCGTAATTCAGGTCGACGAGATCTTCATCGGAGTCGTTAAAATTTACCGAAAACACTTCGAACGGTACCGCGGACACGTTTTCCAGATTTGTCAGCGTTTTCCTGTATTCGCCATGGTTTCTTCTTGATCCTTGCTGCTTTTGTAGCACAACGCTTCCCTGAATCTCGCGTTGTTCTTCTTTAAGTTTTCGCGCAGTTATTCCTTCCAGTAAAGAAGTCGCAATCAAGAACGCGATGACTAAAACTATTGAACAGCGCTTCATTTCTGCGGCCACCTTCCGACTTGTCCTTGAGGTACAGGTATATGCTCGAACTGAGAGGAGAATGACAGAAGTTTGCGGCGTCCGTCACCTGGAGAGCGTACTCTTGTTTTGATGTTGCTTAGTAGATAACGGTTATAAGTACTTCGCGGGTTTTGATATGTCTCTATGATTAGACACGGAAAACGAGTAAAGTGGAATTGGCGGTACAGTCCAGGCGGGCCGATATATTTTCAAGAGAAAATTTACGCTCCGCATATGGTCACAAAGGACTCGCAGAAGACAAAAAGATCAGCTGACACCGAAGCTGCTTATTAGCAAGTCATCCCACCACTTTGTGAACTGGAATAAAAAAGAAGCTTCTGTGATATTTAACTTTTCATTCTTTCGTCCTTGAAGAAATTATCATTCCCAAAATTCCGCAGACGGATCTTTTCTTCTAACCTCCACTTATATGTTGTTTTAGTGACCATAAGTGTCAAATAGTTCACGATTTTTTTTTCATAAGTTTAAGATGCTCGTGGGCTGTCGCTTTAATCGTTACAAAAGGATGAATAGAGTGTAGGGGCGAGAAGCAGTTCCGGTGCAAAGTCGCTAAACACCTGTTGATAAGAAACCACGATATCTCCTTTGTGTCCTGTATTGTACACTAATCCTTACGAAAGACTGAAAAAGATTATTTCTTACGAAAAAAGAAGAATTTTTTAAGTGCGTAATTTCCGCTTTTTTGAGTCATTTCTCTTTTTGAAAAGGAAATTAATATCTGACCATTGCTCAAGAGCTAGATTTAAAAGCTTAACGCATGAGCAAGTTCAAGTATTTTGTTGTCAATGAGCATTTGACGCAAAACAAAACAAAGAAACGGCGTATATCGATTTATTCAAATATTCAATATAGCTCCGAAGCTAGAAATTTCGATTTCTTTGTTAGTGAAGATTACGAAATACATTGCAGTATTAAGCTGAAAGATGACAACGGAAAATAACACATTTTTCTGGATTTGAAATTTAAAATATTTTCCAACTTGATGTGTTGAAGGTAAGCAATCTAGAACAAACGCTGAAGCCCGCGTGACTATTGACATATGTTTATGGAACTTGACGATCGATGAAAGAATCTAACTCATTTAATATATATCCTATTAAGCGCATGATTAATTTCGATGCCAAATATCATTGGTGGGAAAAAAATATTTACAATTTCACACTATAAACATATGGACTTTTTAGGTTTATTTTTAAAAAGGTATTACAGTTTCCGGACTTCGTCTCTATTCACTTGCAATTTATCATCCAGTGTGTCTTCGCTCATGTCAACACTATTTTAAGACTGTGATTACGCAAAAAGCTAAGGATAAAAAGAAACGCTTACGTAAAGGCTTATTATCCGTCGGATTTATGGATATTTAATAGCTACTTAGTCTATAAATTAAGCCACACTGAGACAAGTCAAAGCTGTTTGTTTGCAGCCGTAAAGGCGGGAAAATATATATATATATATTGATATGAACATATCATAGCTTTTAATAGAAATGTGCATACTCCCGGATCCTTTACCAAGAGAGAAAAAGAGAGAAAAATAGAAATGACTAAGTAGTTTTACTACTTGGAATTCATTATTTGCTTAACTCTTATTGCCGAGGGATTGAAACACTGTTGCACACATAGTAAACAAAAACACACTCAAAACATACCGCAGAAAACGAACTGAAGAACTTAAGAGCAACCTTTGATTTTAGCCGGCTTAGCTGCCTTAATTTGTCTGGTAACTTTCATTTTTTAGAGATTATTTGATAGACTCTTATAGCCCTCATTTATGATTTTCCGCGCCAACAACAGCGCAACATGACCGCTTGATCCAATACACTGACAGTTTATAACAGTTAACAGTTTTTAAACGACTGCGGTGTCTCTGACGATTTGTTAAACCTGACCAGTTTTACTTAACGACCTGCCTGTTTTGACGTCAAATGTGCCCTTCGCATAAAATGAATTAAATGCAAACATTCCTGAAGGTAAAATAACGGCCTAACAAGTTTTGCAAGGATCTTAAAAGAAGAAATCAAGTTTGCCAAAAAGACAACTGGCTCCCTTTTTGAGAAAGAACCGTAAGCGATCGACTCGTTATGCAAACAATTAATATGCAAAGCAAAGACCGAAAGAAATGAAGATGTTCATGGAGGCAGTTAAATCCGGAGATATCTGAAAGCTGAAACGTTCTTACAGTTGCTCCGAGGGGGCGTTATTTGGTAATCTTATTGCAGTGATCGTATTCATATGGACAGGCCAGACATTCCTTCCCCTTCGAGCAGAGCAGAACAGAGGTAACTTTTAGCACGCCGGTACATAGGGCGAAAAAACAACTTCTGCTCTCAGGGTAGACATTCCAAAGATCATCCGGATTTTAGAGTTGTTTTGAACTTTTATCGAGCTCCTAATTAACCTTTTCTTTCCATCTACTCTAATGTACTTTATGGTTGATCAATCTTTTACTGTCCGAAATATAGTAATGTATACAAGCTGTTTGTTGATCGGCACGTCTCTTTATCTGACTACGTGCGCCGCGTTTAGCCAAGATGGAAACTCGGAAGCAATTAAAAACGGAAAATAAAAGCAATTAAGCAATTAAAAGGTGCAGTCAAGCTGCGCAAAGCAGCACAAAACATCGCTCTCAGTCGTTCATACCTAACACAACACCGGTATCACAAAACTACGAAAAAATCGTTCAAACCGATAGACTAATAACTTAAAAAAGCTAGGATATAGTTACAGACTTCCAATTACATAACTTGGGACGATACAGAAAGATTCGCATTCGCTATACAATATTTGATAATTTCGATGGCATCGAAAAATGGCGGATGTTACCGTCGGAGCGCACAGTGCATTTTGGGTGACTCAGTACAAAATAGTCAAACTAGTCGTTCCGCTCACGGATTTTCTTCTAACTCAATATCCCCGCCTAAATAGGGCCTGTTCCTATGCTAGGAACACCACCACAGAAACGTCTAGAACATATTAATCGCACTGTCTTTCATGTAAATCGTCGCGCTAAAATAATTTTGTTCTAACTGACAGATCAAGAGAACATGGATTCACCTAAGAGGAAAGGGTATTCCAAGGTTGTCTTAAGTCTCGATCAGTCTTGTTAAGTTTTTGACAACAAGGCGCGCAGGCACCAGCCAAGCCAAGTCAACTGGTCACCCTTTGCTAAAAAAGTCACATTCCCGCAGCTCTATTATATTAATTTTGCGTCTCGATTTATAACGTCCTCGTCACTTATATCCAATCAACATGGTACCGTGGTGCTAAATAAATCAACACTACTAAAGATTATAACAATTATATAGGAAACAATGTTTAATTACAGTCTAATAGGCGATTTACGCAATGGCTTCATTCCGACAAATATATTAATCATAGCTTTGTTTACGTTTATATCTTTTTAATTACAGAGACTTTTCCGAGTTTGCTTGCAAACGCAAACGTGGCCCGCGTGGCAGTCGTTTACTTATGGAGAACGCAGGAGGCGCGTGAAGGCGCGTGAAGGCATGGGGGTACGAGAAGGGAACGCCTTCACACGGATCCCACGCTCCCCTCCGGGGGGAGGGGTGGCTACCATATAAAAATGACGTGGGCACTTATCGCACCTTTTCAGTAGGGGTTAAAATCTGTAGATTGGTATCACTTGGGGTGCTAAAATCTAAAACGACTACCGTTAGAATTATCGCGATACCTTTTGGGTATCGAGACGAAAGAATATGATAGAAACTTTAGAATTGGTACCTCTTAGGGGTAAAAATCCATCTTAGCAACGCCCATCAAACGAGATTGTGGGATCATTTAGGGTGTCTTTCGAAAATTTCAGATGAGCACCCCCGTCATTTTTATATGGGAGTCTCTCCCCCTCCCCCCCCCCCCCCCCCCGCCCGGGCCCATGGTATCTGAAAGGAAAGGACTGCTGCGCTAGCTAACGCAAACTCGAGTGCAATCACAGCTGAACACAGACGCAAGTACTTGTAAGCGTCAGTACTACAGCGATGCAAGCGCAAGTGAACAGCTTAATAAAGTGAAAAATAAGTTTTTTGTTCCAAACACTGAGAACGACTAGCCTACGGTTATAGACGTCTTCCATCAGTCCCTCCATCTTCCGTTTCCTTCCTCCATACAAAGGAAGGAAATGGGATTACATTAACCTTCCACCTCCCATTTCCTTCATCCATACACAGGAAGGAAATGGGATTCATTTAATGTTGACAAATGCAACTACTATTTGTAGTTTAGTGCAAACGAGCACGTCCTTCAAAGGTTTTCATGGGAGGGTTGTTTTAGATTAAGCACAAAAGCGATCGAGTTTTGCCGCAATGATTCAATGCGGATTTAAAACATGTTTGTTTTGGTTCAGACGCTTAAATCAAATTCTTAAATTTTCCTTCTCAACATCCACGATTAAACTCGGTTAGATTTACCATGTTTTAACGAGTTTTAAATTTCCTTTCAAACATGCAATTGTGCTCATGATAAACCTATAGTAGTTTTGCTTCTTTAGAATTCATTTATTCTTACTGACTGCTTTTTGGGGAAAGTTGATCGACTCCAATAGACTTCAATCTAGACTGGCTCCAAGTCGCTCACCGTTTTAATTTAATATTGACGATATCGATGAGCTGTTTTCTGGTCCTTATAGTATATTTTTATTACTTTTTAATGTACCGATCTCACAGATGCCACAGATGGATTTCAGTCGACCAGTCTGTGATAGAATCAGGATTAACCAAAGTCTATCAGTTTAATATAAATACCAAGACAGTCCGCCTGCTAATGGGGCAATTACGCCCCTGACTATTCTATATTACTAATAATTATAATTAAATGGATTAATTAATTATTCAGCCGTCTTGTTAATTCTTGCTAGATGTACTTTATGCTATGTTCCGTTTAGGGACGTGATGCATGTCAGTGTTCAGTCAAGCAAGTGTTGGCGTGTCAATCTTATTTTCCGATTAGTCCTCGTTAATCTGTACAAAGTGTTTCTTTCGGCTATCGGCAACGTATGTAGTATAAGTGTTTTGATGTCTGAGTGTTATTGTTCGTGTAAGCAAACATGTTTTGCCACTGAATATTGATTCAGATGATTAACTGTCTGCCCATACGGATCATAAACTTACATATTAATCTCTTACTGAGACAAGTGGGCCCTAGACAAGCAACGTCTGTAGTGCCAGTTATGCCAAGAATTCCGCAGAGCATCAGAAAATCAGTGCTCTTTATCGGCACTACCAGACCCCAAACTATTCGACATATCGCATGGACAAACATCGGCCTAATTGTTCCTTGGGCCTTTAGCAACACTATTATATCTGGGGCCAAAAGCTTCTCAAGCAACCTACCAGCTACCTACCGCAAATTTAAATTTGCAATGCTGGATAATATCTCCACCACATTTTAGAGCTGGCATACACGACGGTCATACACTGGTTAGGCGTTGTATTTGGCTTAGAAGCCGATTTTATGAACCCGGGATGACTCGGTTGGTCGGGATGACTTTCAGCCCGGGCGAGCCAGCTCGGACCAGAGGTAAATTTAGCATCGACGTTTTTGGCTGAAAAGTTGTGGTTTTGAAATTGGCGGCAAAGCGTAAATGTTTTAAATAAGGATTTTTCACACGACGTTTTAGATACGAAATCAAGGACACCTCTTGGTCAAAAAAGATGTTGGATCGACTTTCACATCCCTTATTGGAATCAAAGTTTATATTAGTGCCATTACAACTTTATATTAAGTTCTCTCAGCTCATCAAGAAATTGCTCTTCAGCGCTTTTGTCACTTTCGATAATTTCAATAATTTCCCAGCATTTGTCATTCTCGTCCCCAAAGCTCCACGGTTTATTTAAATTACATCAACCAAACAGAGCTAAAATAACGCTGAACTGTCAGCATTATTCAGCGCTGTCCCCCAAGTGGCATCTATCTACTCGTTTCAATCGCTGACCAAACGAAACGAAGGCTCTGTTATGAGAATCAGGGATTTCTTGTTTGTCAATCGTCCACCCCCTCCGAGGAGGGGACGGGGTATTCCCTAGGTATTGCACTGTCAGACAAAAGTGCTTGCTGCATCAGTCCTATTACCGAAATCACGTGGTTCTGCATGGGACAACATTATTTTGAATCTTTCTAAAATGGCTCAAACTGGGGTCAGAGCAAATGTCTATTTTAGAGATTTTTTCGTATTATAGAAGTCATGGATGCTTATTTTGCTTCGCTCACTTAACACAAATTATACGTTTTTCTATTGGAAAGTATTCAAGGGAAAAGAAAGCTGTGACAATTCATATTATTGAGTGTTCTCTTGAAACTATGTAAAATGTATTGATATAAAATACATACAGCTTTTAGTCTACTGAGCAAAAAATTCGATATTTCATTAATTTTGTTTTCGTATCATAAAAAACTGAGGAATTCAAGCAGATGGTTGAAAGCTCAAAGTTGTACTTTACACGTTAGGAATTGTCATCACGGTAGTTTCCTTAATTAACAGGTTAATGAATCCCTATATCAGAAAGAGTAGCAAAACGTTATCTTGCCGTCGGAAAAATATTGAGTCAGTCGGTTTTCTTGTTTCACAGCAATCAATCAACTTTATTCATGTGTCAAAAAAACTTTCTAGCTCAAATTTTCAATTGAGCTAATTGGTGACACCTAAACTAAGAACTAAGCGTTTATGTGCCCCCGTAAATGACAATCTTCTGACTTTCGCTTGCCTTTGAGTTATAGGAAAGGGGTACATTTTTTCATTTGCAAAATCGACATATAAGAATAAGCATACACATAAGCAGAAGCATAAGCATATATATACACTATACCCGCCAAGTTTCACGCCTGCGAGTCCAAAACTCCGATCTCACGCCTACTCACGCCTATGGAGCAATTTCTCACGCCCGACATACAGGTTTGAGCTATCAGCCTTAACTGATCGCATGATCCTGATTAAAAATATAGTTACGTTCATGAAAATATGGCGCTTTTTTGGTTTTTATCGTTTTGAACTTTACAATTACAGCTGGATGTTATTAAACGGAGGTCTGAGGTCTGAGGTCCATGGAAACTTCCGAATTCTTCGGAACATCTTCGGAGGTCTTTGGAATAAATCGGGTTCTCTTCGGATTTGGTCGGGTCGCCTTCGGAAATCCTGGCACTCCCACGAAATAATTCTCACGCCTATCACTTGGAAAAAGTTGGCAGGTATACAATTACAGCTGGATGTTATTAAACGGAGGTCTGAGGTCCATGGAACATCTTCGGACAACTTCGGAGATCTTTGGAATAGATCGGGTTCTCTTCGGATTTGGTCGGGTCGCCTTCGGAAATCCTGGCACTCCCACGAAATAATTCTCGCGCCTATCACTCGGAAAAAGTTGGCAGGTATAATATACGGATAAATCCTATGCTTATATCATCGTCCGTTTTCACTTGCAGCAAATTCTTATGTTTCCGTTTGTCCTTATGTCGCTAGTGAAGACTGCGGGCGGGAATACCCACCCCCCAGGGCGAATAACAGGAAAAAAACAACTATGGCTTTAACTAATAAGCCACTTGGCGGCTTCTTCGTGTTGGCCTCGCCACGTACTTTGATGTTGCAAATGAATAAAACAAACAAAGCAAAACAAACTTAATTTGTCTCAGTATGTTTTGTGGTGTTTTCGGCAAAGGAGATTTGTCATGGGGTCAAAACGCCCCAAATTAAAACTAAGGACCTTTGTCAGACACGAAATTCTTATAATAGAACACTAAGAGGAAGATATGAAGTGAATTCGTGAAGAGAGAAGCAACCAATCCGAGTTTTAGTGAGTTTTCCAAGGAAAAAGGCGAGTGAACTTGTCCGGTTTTTTCAAGGTGCAATCCATTTCCATCTTGGCAATCTGCAGCTCAAGACATTTATTTATTTTTACTCTTAGAGGACTAGAAGAATAATTATTTTTAAAGAAAACTGGATCAGTATTTTTTGGTTTCCACTTATATAAATGTCTTTTAGCTTTTAAGACTAACATTAAAAATGGTGACATTGCCAGTTAGGCGTTTAGTTGTAAAAAAAGTGGGCTACGTTTGTCCCACCTTCCTCCGAGGTTTCACTGAGTTCTCAGATTTTCATCATCCCTAAAACATTACATTTCCAAATTCCAATTCGAGTAGGATGTACAGGATTCGATAGCCCCCCCCCCCCCCCCACCCCGGGTAAAAACCACTTGTGAAGTATGGGCCGGGCTTTTCTTGCTAAATACCATGATTATTTATTTCAACACATCAAGACATTGCCAACAAATGTACATAATTTTCATTACAACCATTGTTTGTTGGGCTGAATAGAAGTATTACAGCAGTATTATATCTAGCGAGATTTATTTAAATCCAAACATTTTGGCTGTCTCTATTAAAGGGCCTGGCCAAACTGAGAAACATTGCTGCGGACGCAAATGTTTCCCAGTTTAACCGCACGAGAAACATCATCACCTACAAATCATCAACGCGGTGAAATGCTTGAAATGGAATTATACTGTTAAATCTAATACTATTTAGCCGGAGGTTTTCTCAATACAACGCGCGCGTTGATTGGTTGATTCATGATCACATGACATCTAACAAACAAACTGTTTCCTGCCAAATTCGGCTAACGCATTGTTGTACCCAATTCAAACCTTTTGGGATTAGAACTCTTTGTTCGTCATATTTCCATATGAATGAAGCATTGACATGGAAATGATATGGAAATATTGTGAACAAAGAATCTTATTCCCAGGAGGTTTGAATTGGGTACAACAATGCGTTAGCCGAATTTGTCTATTGTTCCATGCGGGCAACATTTGAGAAAGCGGGCAACAATTTTGACATCAGAGGGTAACATTGCAATGTTGCCCGCTAGCGCACGTGATCAGACCGTGACAAAAGATGATGCGATTGATGTTTCCCTCCAGTGCTCGGCGTGTTTTTCAAACTGTGTTGTGTTTTTTTGCGTTGCTATGTAACAAATTGCTTAATGACTGATCCCTCGGGAAACATCGAATTTTGTTTCCCTCGACGATCTCGGGAAACAAAATTCACTGTTTCCCTCGGGACCAGTCATTAAGTGTTTAATATTTGCGGTCGGCAGAAAATTTTAGGGAAAGAACTCATACCTTGAATTTACCACAGGGAACCCACACAATCTGTTTGTGTAACATAACAGTTTGTGTGGGTTCCCTGTGAATTTACTTGCTGCTTTCTCTTTTCCGAAAATCCTAGCTGGCTTATTTCGTACCCAAAACGACATTTTGTGTCCCTACGAAAACAAAAGGTGTTAAAATTTTACCGATGTACAAAAGGCTTCTTAAGAAAATCACAGCTTTTAATGTAATTTTTAGATGACTTAAGCATTTTGAACAGTTTGTCCACCGAAACGATTCCTTGGGTGAAACTGGATCATGTAACATTATTTCAATACAGTTGTTGTGCTTGGCATTAGGCCAGAATGTACAGAAAAATTACGAAGGGTTCTAAAAGAGACTTTCCAAAATGGAGAATCCAGACGTGCTTATAAGGAAGGGAGAGCCCGGGAGGGAGAGGAATAGGGCATAGGGCATAGAAGAGGTCCCATGGGCCCCTCCCCTAGATTTGCCACCACTTTAGTCTACAACTTGATGTAGTTTAGAGCAAAAGGCTTCTATAGCTTGGGATTTTTCTGAAATTGTTCCAAATTGGAATTGCACAAAACTTCAAATCTGTTATAGTCAGTTCTTGGGAAGGTTATCAAAATGTTTAGTTCTCATACTCTTCAGTATTGAAATTCAAACAGTATTTGTTGTTACAAGTTGTTCTTATCTTAAAAAGTCGCACACGAAAAGTGTTCCAACAATTATAGCTCAAATCAGAGGCTCAAAAAATAACAACAATAATAATAAATAAAATCCAATAATACTATTTACAAGGCTAAATAGTTAAAAGACTTATTACTTATTAAGTTTTAAAATGACTTAATTAGTCGAAAACTTTTGGCTTTTTCTTTTAACTTTTTAGCCTTGTAAATAGTATTTTAAATCTTAAGCGAATACCATGGACAATAATAATAATAAGTACTGGTAATAGCAATTGGACTGAGTGAAGTACAATTCAGGGAGTAATCGGGCGATCAAATTACTTGCCCAAAAAATTATGACCACGATTACCCCAAATTGTACAACATGAAGTTCAATTACTAATTAATCACATCAATAACAAAACTATCTCCATTGTAGGTGTTCAATTACAGCTATCCAAATGAATAGAAAACAAGCTGTCTAATCTCACTGTATCCTTTGTATCTGAATAACATAATTACGCCACTCGAAGTACATCCTTACAACACCTAAATCCTAGTTCCTTCAGAATAAATATAAGAAAATTTTGTCCAACAATTATTGGATGCTATTACTGGAATGATATCCCAATATCCATACACAAAAAGCAAACTAAAAAACAATTCAAAAGAGCACTTGTTAACTTCAAAAAACATATGTAATAATAAAAAATGGAGTAAATAAATTAAAAAAAAGTTATAACTGGATAGCTGTAATTGGACACCCACGTGACTGCACACCAATTACATAAGAAATAGGCATGCAGATGACCAATCACAATCGAGAATTTTGTTGCTGAATCAGATATGATAATAATAATAACAATAATAAGGAAAAAAACCCTTCTTCTTACAATGACATAGATCCTCATCTTTTCAGACTAAAAGGTGCCTAATAGCTACAACTTGAGATGTTTTGAAATTAAATTCAATTTTTAAATGGTATCAAAACTGAATTTTCAACCCCTAAAAGGTATAATGAGCACCCCTTTTAAATGCGTTCCCCCAGAATGGAGCTTCTTGAGCACAATAATTACAAATTAAGATGACTGTCCTTTGCTTTTCACTAACTTCTTAAAGCAGCAAGCCTGTGAAAAAAAGAAACCAGGTTAGCAAGATGAACAAATTTAAATAATAAAAGCAAAACAAAATGAATTCTGGTAGTTGTAATAAAATGACACCATCATGAAAATAATTTTCACGATGGTGTTATTTTACATTTCCCACCTTTTGCTAAGTTGATCTTCCTCCCTTTGTGATCTTTCTCCCTCTTGGCTTCTGAGTGAGGATGTGCCAGGTTGTACAGCCTCCAGATCTCTCATGATTTCCAAACCATTTTCTTCTGCAACTTGCTGCATCAGTGCTTCAACCTAAACAGAACATTTAACAACTAGAGAATAAGTACTCATTACAAATGTGTCACATCAGTGGGAAAGTGGAGCTGTGCTGCCTACAGCACTTGTTTCCCACATAGCAATCACAAGAGGGAGTGTAAAGGATGTTTACACAAAATCTTGTAACATTGATTTTGCTACAGTTACATGTAGGTAATGAATTTCGGAGGGTGTAATCTGCAGGTTGCAGGGTCTGCAGGTTGCAGGTGCAGGGTGCAGGTGCAGGGTGCAGGTGCAGGGTGCAGGGTGCAGGGTGCAGGTGCAGGTTGCAGGGTGTAGGTTGCAGGGTGCAGGTACGAAGTTAATAATTAAAAGTCAATTCGACTTTAATCGCATGTAGCACGAGTCAAGTTCGACGGAGTCACGAGTCACAAGCTATTTCTCTTTTGTATTTTTTATGTCGTAAAAAATAAAAAAAAATGAATGAATGAAAGCTATCCTTCACTACCCAACACTTCCCCTAAAAGAATCTTACCTTGATATGTACACAAATCAAGCGGGGGTATTGTTTAAAGTCAAAATCATGGAGAAAAGCTGCGTCCGCTTCGTTCGAGCGCCATCTTTGTTGCAATGAAATGAGGAACCCTGGAACGTCGGAACGGAGGATGGAACACGGAAGTGATCGGGGTGTAAATTGTTATTGTCAAAAAGATGAACAGTGCGATTTGAAATGTTTTATTGCGAAGATCGCGAGAGCTTAAACTGACAGTTTCATGATTATATGTACAAATCACAGTAACGGCATTTACACTGATGAACAGACAGTTGTCTCGAAACGTCTGTTATTTTGTTTCCGTTTTTTCGCATAACATATCATGTTCCAGTTTAATGATTAACTCACCACATGCTCCACCCCAAACGTGGCTGTGGCTTCGACTCGAAAGTATGAAAGTATGAAAGTATGAAAGTATGAAAGTATGAAAGTATGAAAGTATGAAAGTATGAAAGTATGAAAGTATGAAAGTATGAAAGTAAACATGTTGTGAATCTTGTTTTAAACAAATTGGGAGTAATGCCAAAACTAATTGTGGCCTGACTTACACAGTTTTTCGGCCCTTTGCGTCAGTAAATGTTCTTGTGATTACGTCATTTGCATTTGTTTTGATTGGTATACGGCATTCACCAGAAAAGTACTTTGTTATTACTCATAACAATTAACAAGAGGATTAATTTATAATTATAAGGGTGCCAGCAGCAATGACTGATTGGAGGCCTCCTCTTAAAGTATTATTTTATTATATATGATATTATTACCTATAGATTTATTATTCTTGGCACTGCACTGCATATTTAATTAATTTGATTAATTTTATTTTCAATAAACTTCAAATTTTCATTACTACTTTATTATATATATATTTTTTCATTCAATCTCAAACTTCACAATACATCTCCCGATATGACATGAGCACCAAAGGCGTTCCGGCGCTCCAGTGGTCCTTGTTCTATTACATGGCTACAACAAGATCGCACTCGAACGAGGAATAGGTTTTATTGAAAAAAAAAAAAACATTATCTACAGATGGAACAGGAATTTAATCAGTTTAAACTCTCGCGATCTTCACAATAAAACATTTCAAATCGCACTGTTCATCTTTTGACAATAACAATTTACACCCCGATCACTTCCGTGTTCCATCCTCCGTTCCGACGTTCCGACGTTCCGACGTTCCAGGGTTCCTCATTTCATTGCGACAAAGATGGCGCTCGAATGAAGCGGACGCAGCTTTTCTCCATGATTTTGACTTGGAAACAATACCCCCGCTTGATTTGTGTACATATCAAGGTATGATTCTTTCAGGGGAAGTGTTGGGTAGTGAAGGATAGCTTTCATTTATTTATTTATTTTATTTTTTACGACACTTGACTTGTGCTACATACGATTAAAGTCGAATTGACTTTTAATTATTAACTTCGTACCTACACCCTGCACCCTGCAACCTGCACCCTGCACCTGCAACCTGCACCCTGCACCTGCACCCTGCACCTGCAACCTGCAACCTGCACCTGCAACCTGCAGAACCTGCAACCTGCAGATTACACCGTCCGAATGAATTTCAGAAATGCAAAAATCAGTCTTCCCTACCCCATATGGCCCTACCGTATTTATTCGGTTAAACGTCGCCCTCAAATAAACGCCACACTTGAGAGCGAAAATATTAATAAACGCTGCCCTCGAATAGATGCCGCATCCATGGTGCGGCATTATTCAAATAATATACTAAAAATGCGAGTACAGTAATAATCTAGTTTCAGCAAGCCTAAAAATTTATTTTCCTTGATTATAACAATGTTTATCAGTGCATTAATTCAAAGCTCTGCGGAATACAATTGAGTAAACTTTATTCTATGACATGCATCGCGATTGTATTAAAATGCAAAGTGAGAACGATAAAGTAAATGACATTTCAGACAAACACTGAAACATGTTTCTGTTTTTAAAAATTCAAACGTTCAGTTGCTATTGTTTGTAAGAAATAAATTGGATTTTAAATAAACGCCGCCCTCCAATAAACGCCGCACCAGAATCACAAAAAATTAAATAAATGCTGTGACATTTAATCGAATAAATACAGTATTTCTGTTGTTCTAAAAATATTGCATTGAATCTCTAGAATGCAAATTCCAATGCCAAACCTTATTTGAGTGGGTCTATTGAGCAAATTCATTCAACTGGTGATGTACTCTCTTAAAGTAAATGTAGTCTTTAAAATAATGACAGCATTTGTAAACGCCAACAGCCGCAAGCTGGTGGGATTAAATGTTGCGTGGAAATTTTTAACTTCCTACATTCCTTTTTTTTGGTCACTTTTTTCATAATATGTCAAAAGAAAATTATATATCCAAAAACATACATGTTGGGGTCACTAACCATCCAAGAAAATCCTTGCAAAGTTAATGCAATGGCTGCCACCCCTTCATGTGTTTAGAATTATTCCTAGCGAGAATGTTTGTTCATGACACAACTGTAGCATCACATTGTGACATGAATTACATGTGCATTAAGGATGTTCATAAACAGTTAGAGTGAATGACCTTAGATATACATGTAGGAGTACAAGTTTTCAAGGACGCACCTGAGAGGGTTATATACAAGGGAACTGGGATGGATCCGGGTAGAGACAAAATGTGGAGCCCTACTCCATGGAGTACCCTATGGAGTACCTAAAATGGAGTACCCCTAAAAATCATTTAAGAAGCAAATAAAATACTTTTCTAGTGTGGTCAGACATTTAGATGTACATACCTTTATATATTTCGAGTTTTCCATCACACAGTTCGATACCGTTCACGAATCGTCCCCCATCTTGAAATTTAACAGCAAACCGCTGACCTTCTGAAATGAAGGCTTCAGAGTCACAGGCTTCCCCTGTAGCCCAATTGTTATATGATGTTGACAATGAGCAGCCAAATTTTCCGTTTCTTCAGCATACTGTTGTGTTTAATTTCAGCTAAGAACAGTGATGGGTTTTCACATCATGATGTTTAGAAATCCATACATGTATCAGCCGTACTCAACCTCAGTAGCATTTTGAGTTATATCGGTAGTTGAAAACTTAGCAGTTAAAGTTCCAGATTAAAAAAAACACTTGCTCCATATTGTTTTTTTTTTTTTTTTTTTTTTTTTTGGGGGGGGGGGGGGGGGGAGGGGTGGGCCTATCAGCTTGAGCCTAAATTTTAGGAGTCTGTTTATAAGCCTATGGATAAGCTGAAGATTATCTATTTAGACCCCTAAAATTTAAAACAGATCCTTATTTAATGAAATTATTCAGTGAACACTAAAGAATTCATACAGCTAGTGCAACAATGTAAATGAAGCTGTATCTAACAGGGGAAGCCTGTCACTCTGAAGCCTTCATTTCAGAAGGTCAGCGGTTTGTTGTAAAATTTTGTTATCTAGTGTTCTCCGAACGGTATCGAACTGTGTAATGGAAAGCTCTAAATATATAAAGGTATGTACATCTAAGGCCCCGTTTACATGGGTCCGGACAAATTTTTGCACGGACGAATTTTGTTCCTAGACCACGTGTTTACATGGATCTGTGCAAAGTTACAGATTGCAGTGGTGTTTACATGGATCTTGCACACTTAGCCGTTCAAAAATTCGTCCAGTTCCGCCGGTCCCGTGTAAACGCAAGGTGGAACCGTGCAAGTTTTTGTCTGTGCAAAAATTTGTCCGGACCCGTGTAAACGGGGCCTAAATGTTTGACCACACTAGAAAAGTATTTTATTTGCTTCTTAAATGATTTTTAGCCGTGGGTACTCCATTTTAGGCACTCCATAGGGTACTCCATGGAGTAGGGCTCCGCATTTTGTCTCTACCCGATGGATCCCCATGCTTCTCCCTGACTGGTGACAACTCATACTGTACTTTTGTGCCTGCTATTCAGGCGGCTGTGTAATGAACTCAATGAATCTTACCTGGTCTTGAGGTGTCGACAATGTAGTAGCCTCTCCCATTGCACTTTCTAGTACCTGAAAAATCAACACAACATACTTTCTTTGATAAAAGGAATTTGGAATGAGTAAAAAGGACAACTATTGAAATAGTACCAGTATATATAGAAAATACATGAAAGGGGTTAGTTTCTAATGAAAGCCGGAAACTGTGGTGCTGCACTGGTGGCGAGTGAAACATGAAAATTTTGTTTTATCGACTGAGTTGATAAGGGCCACCATAAAGAGATTTCAAAAGCTGATGTTTAGAGCACTAGAAGCCCTTCACCAGAGCAATTCACCCTGGCAAAGCGCTACAATAGCTAATGGAACATAAACATAGGCTTAGCAAGTTGCTAAGTCTAATCTTATAGCATATTCTGCGAAATCTTACCTGAGTGTTAACATCCAGATCTTCAAACATGCCTTCAAACTTCTGCATGGTGGCTGAAATCTGAAAACGAAGTACAGTGTATTGTCAGATTTGAATGAAACACAGGACTTCAGGTTATCAAAATAGCGCTTTAGAAATGTTAATTATTATTATTATTATTATTATTATTATTTTTAACGTTAAGAATAATAAATGTACCTTTTCAAGGTCCATTGATTGCATAGCCTTATCCAAACCTTTGACAACACCATCCATGTTCTTCGTCACCTGAAAATCATTTGACAGATTGTAACTGCTATGGAATATGAAGACGTGCATGTCAAGATTCAACAAAAACTGTTGAATACTGCAACAACAATACCTGTTTCATCATCATTGCACTTTGAACTTTTGAAGACACAGCATCCACACGGGATGCAAGTCTAAGAAAGTTTAACCCTTCATTTTTCTTTCTGATTGCATTTTCTGCATAAATCTTTGCTCCTTCAATGTTTTTTTGTTGCAAAGCCTGGAAAATATGAAAAGAATAGTGACATTATATTAGACTTTTGAAAACACTTCCCAAAGATAAGTGGCACATTTTCACACACATTGCAATTGTTTTGGTTTGTATGGATGAAAATGGAGACCTTCAAAACAATTGCATCAGGTCATTGACTTGCATGATGTAATGTCAAGCCCAGTCCACCAAGAGCATTGTTTACAATATTGTTGTGATAAAAAGTGGTGTTGTTGCGGGTGATGCGAGGTTTCACTTGCAGAGGATTTTGATACTTGGATCAAATATAGTAATAAATTACCAGCGTTAACCTACCATTACAGGGGCGGATCCAGAATTATTCTTAGGAGGGGGTGCACCTCTAAGGAATGACGTAACCACGTTTTTTTCTTTTCTTTGTAGAATACCAGTTATATTAGAAAGATGCAGGTCATCTCGGGGGGGGGGGGGGGGGGGAACGAACTGAGCGAATGCGCTTGGTGGCCAATGTGCCAAACGACCCATTATGGTTACAAACAAATAATCCCAACTGAGTGAATGTCCTCAGTGGCCAAAGTACCAAACAACCCATTATGGTTGCAAAAATATACATTTAAAAGACATTTATTCATGCTAAGCTTTGTTGTTATTGTTCTTCTTCCTGTTCGTTTATTTGGCCTACATATTTCGACTCCTTATACCTAAATCAAAAGACACCGAAGACTTACTGTAACTGCATCTGCTAATGAACACATTTGTTCCTCTTTACTGCAATCAATTTTGGACATAATACCGAATACCCCCCAATATTTTTTCGGGGCAATTAAGAAATATGATGCTTTATAACTAGACCATCTGCTCGCAGCACTTTACCTTCCATTAGGAACCACTAGTAGTTATGATTAATTGGTAACAGGACTTTGTGTCGTCCAATTCTGTCTGTAATCATACTTGTAATTAAACAAATCAGACTCCAGCTTTGTTAATCACTTGTACGATTACAGACCAAATTGGACTCAAATCAGTCCTATTACCATTATTACTAAAATATAAGCTTAAGCTTAAGCTTAATTAATTTTATAAGCTTAAATGGCAATTAAATTTTAATATTTTAATATTATTATTATTATTGATTGTTATATGTTTGGCGTCTGGTTCATAGAACATGGAATACAATTTAACCAAATTATTTTTAAAGCACCTTTCAAACAGATATAAACTTTTTAGTTCTTCTCAATTTTCCGCATTAAGCTTATTAAATATTAGTGAGAAACAACACATTCAAAACACTGTTACCTTTTTCACTTTTGCTTGTTGTGCCTTTTCCTCCTTCTCACACTTCTTTGAAAATCTTTCTAACTGTTTGGTTGTAAACTGCAAAAGTGATGACAATAAAATGTTCGAAAATGCTTCACTGAGACTACATAAAGTTGTAGAACGGTGTATAAACAGGTTGAAAATTACATTCCCCGAGGTCTTCTTACCTTTAGTTGGAATAAGGTATCTGCCAAACGATCGAAAAGAGAAAAATCAGTATAAAACAGACACACAAAGTAAGCACAAAATACACAAAAACACCTTACCTTCTATGGAAGGCATCGTTAAGGTTTTAGCGAAGTAAATGGCCTAAAAAAAATTGGAAATCGCTTATTGATTCTGCACTATTTCAGTCCACCATTACGGAGATGCCAAAAATAATAACTTGTTCCCAGTCTCTCATCCTATTGCAATGACGTCATCCAAGCTACTACCTAAAAAGGAACTGTTTGCCAAATAAGGATGTGGACGCCCTGATTTTACTGCAGTCCTCCCCTCTTCCCCGCTACACTCGTGTTACGCCATCTTGTGAAAAGAAGTACTCTTTCGCTCTTTATATCATTCTGCGCGGAAATTCGGTAAGTAATTCTAAACTTGAATGAACAAATTATTTATAAATCATCTTTTGTGAGTGTAGTTCACTTTGGAAAGCGGAACGAAATAATTTCTTGTGAACTTGATCATTTGATTCACAAACGAAGTGCACGCTGCATGGACTGAAATTTGGTGATTTCACTTTGTAAATGAAGTGAAAAAGAAATTTTGATGTCTTAAATGGGTCACTTTTAGTTCAACGTACTCCCGTACTCCAGGTTTATATTAAAAAAAGGTTATTTCTTCGTTTTTCAAGTTTTGTCATCTGAAATGCATTCAAGACTTGACTAATTATGATCAGAAAGCCGGGGATGACGAGAGCGAGAGTTGACGAGAGCTCAGACTATCACTTTCGTTCAAGCATTCTTGGCTTCTCGTCCACTTTCGACCACTCTCATCGTAGTGTGAAACTGGTTAAATTTTCATGTGAGTCAATTTGGCCCGGACTAGAGAGTTGAGGTACATGAGAATTTTGCGGTCAGCAATTACCAGGTTTTGTTACGTTCGGTGGGCACAACAACTCAATCATGGACTCATAAGCCCAACATAGCATCAAAGTTGTTGATATAAAAAGCCGCAGAGCAAGTAACATTTCTAGGTTTATTGATGACAGGGGAAGAATGATGCTGTAACAAGATGTTTCACCTCATCAATAGCAAACTGGCTGGATCTTGTCAGTTTGCATTTAAAGTGCCCCTGTGATCAAATTTTTGATTTTCAGTTTTTTACATTTTCGTGTACAATTAGACTTTCTTACTCATCTTGCCAAATTTTAATTCATTACGAACATCAGAAGTCATTTTATTTTAACATTTACGGCCGCCATTAATCAACCTTGTTCCAAGGCTTGGTTGCGAATGGGAAAAAGTGACGTCAAAGACTCAAACATACCTCATGGGTTGAAATTATAATAACAATAAGTATTGAAAATCACGCGAAAAGCAACAAAACCTTTGGACTTGTTCTTCGTGCAATTTTCTGTGCTGATTGTTATTATAATTTCAACCCGTGAGGTATGTTTGAGTCTTTGACGTCACTTTCTCCCATTCGCAACCAAGCCTTGGAACAAGGTTGATTAATGGCGGCCGTAAATTCTCGGAAATAAATGTTAAAATAAAATGACTTCTTATGTTCGTAATGGATTGAAATTTGACAAGATGAGTAAGAAAGTCTAATAGTACACGAAAATGTAAAAAAATGAAAATCAAAAATTTGATCATAGTAGCCTGTTCCAGGCTCCGAGATAGTGGGGAACGTGCGAAGTGAAAAAAAAGAAAAAAATCGCGGGGGAACTGGGGTGAGGGCGGTCGGCGGAGCCTGTAAACATTTCTTTAAAAAGCTCTTTCCGGTATACCAGCTCCTGGTATACCCTCTGATTGGTCCGTTTTGACAGGTTATGTCAACACCTCGCTATGCACATTATTCTTGTCAATCGTAACGATGGCGTACGTGATCCTCGCGCGTGATAAAAAGGAATCAAAGTCATGTAATATTTTGGACGAATGCCTGCGCAATTTTCCAAATATAGAAGCGCTCAGGAAAGGGCAACAAGAATGCCTTGTATTGGCGCGTGGTAAAGATGTCTTCGCGATTCTGCCGACCAGTTTCGGGAAAAGCTTGATATTTCAGCTGTTTCTACGCCTGGCGAAAGCAGCTTTGGCAGAGAAATCGACGACAATAGTCGTTTCTCCATTGGTTTCGGTGATGCGAGATCAAGTCGAACAACAGAAAAAGCTCGGTTTTTATAAAAGGTGACAGGCCTAACACAAATCCTGCTCGTCGCTGAAAGCATTTTAGCCCAGCTTTAGAATAACTCTATCCCAAGTACGTGCCTGAGATATTTTTCCTTTTCGATCAAAATAAAGATATGCTTTATAGGATCAGTTCATTCTTAGTCCGTGATTTGATGTGAGCGCAAGTTTGCGGTTAGCATAACTTGCGAGATAGTGTTTCTTCATCATGACTAAAAGAGTCTAAGCTTCAAGTCTTATGCGATAGTCACGGTCTATATTGGAAAAGTGGTATCTTGCAATTGTTTTTAGTTCCTCAGAGTTTATTCTGCGCTTAAGTTGACGTGTTTCTCGGAGCTAGGCAGTACCTCCATTGTCAGACGTATGGCGTCATTGCCATCCGGTTTGAAATATTTGAATCTCCAGCATCTCGGTTCCAGAAAACGCCAGCAATTCTTTATTTCTCGCTACACTGAAGAAACTCTTGGCACCTTGGTTTCTCTACATGTGTTGTTTTCCGCTGGCTGAGGAACGAATGAAGCGGAAAATGTTTTTCTCACACACATCTGGGGGCCTGGGTGCTAGTTGTGTGCGGGGGGGTCTAGGTCACATGACGTGTTGCAGGTTTCAGTTTTCTTGTTGCCGTTTATCGTGCCTGACCCCCCGCCCACCCACCCGGTGAAAGCTTGTAGTTTTTTACTTCTATTTCAGTGTTAACTGTTTTCTTTGTTGTAAGGCCCTTGCGGGGTCAGATACTGCTTTCTAATTCATTTCCGCTCGCTAGCCATTTGTAACGTTTTGTTTGTGATAGTTGAATAAAGGTCAGGCTGCGTGTTTCGGCTTGGCATGGCTACCAGTTGTGTGTGAGAAGCTACGTTTCTCCTACAAAATCTGCAGCACTTTGAATGGTGGACTTCAAGATTCGAGGACAGTATTTTCGTCGGTGTACGCGTCTAGCAATACATGCAGATTTCCTCGCGTTCTTGTACGTGCTTTTGCGCGAAATACTCGCGCGAGAAATCCGAGAACTATTTCTGTTAATTGACATTTTGACATTTTGACGACAGAAAATTGGATTATCGCAAAACTTGCCAAAAGAGGGCGGAAGAGCGTCGGTAAAGAAATGTTTACAGGCTCCGCCGACCTCCCTCTCCCAGTTCTCCCGCGATTTTTCCCTCCTTTTTTTACTTCGCGCGTTCCCCACTATCTCGGAGCCTGGTACAGTCTATGATCATAGGGGCACTTTAAAAGGAAACCAGGAAAAAAAAAGAGGACACGAGATCAGACCAGCTGGTGTAAAGCTGGCTATTTGCTTTCAAAAACAACATACAGCTATTTCAATTAACCTTGTCGGATAAAAGCTTAAAGCCAAGACCGCAAGGTAGGATGGGTTAGGGTAAATAGCATTGCATAAAAATCCCATACTACCTCGTGGTCTTGGCTTTTCGCCTTTTTCATCCGACAACGTTAATTGAAATAGCTGTATACAGTACCGCTCAAATGTAAAGTGACAGATCCCTTGCAACTCGATCCTTGTGCCTGGAGACTCTACAGTGCTGGAAATAATTTTTCTTGCTTAGAAGGATGTGTCCTTCCAAGCCTCCCTTTTGATTGGTCATTTTACAAAATTGGTCGGACATCTGCTATTTTGGATTTTTCCTGAGACACAATTGGTAAGCATACACGATGTGCTATAAGAAGTTTTGCAATGCATTGTTGGGCGATTTCAAATGACACGGCCTTTTCTGAATTTTCTCAAATCAAGGGAGCCGTTTACAGCAAAATAAATTGTACAAACAGTGTAAATTCTTATTGTAATGGTTTTGGAATCAAATGCGATGAGTTAACAAGTAATTTTTGTGCTCGGTCAGTCCTCAAATGCGATGAGTTAATAAGTCATTTTTGTGCTCGGTCAGTCCTCAAAGGACATTTTTATGATATTTTGAAAATAAATGTTTAGAGATAATGGAATTACACAGATGGATCCGCCATCTTGGATCCGAAACCTTGAATTAGTCCAAACGTGTTTATTTCGTTAAAGACACCGAAAAATAAAGCAAATGGACTGCTAAAGCTTAGTTTATTGTGGGCAAATGTTTTACAATCCAAAATATGAACCAATAATAAAATTATAGAGAGAAAAGACCTTTAGTAAAACTTTGATCCGCCATCCTGGATTTTGACATTTCATATTCCTCATTTTCCTAAAATTACCGTTAATTAACCTTAATTAATAAACAGTTATACGTAATTTGATCAATCATCGCTAAATTAAGTGGAAAATACTAATTCAATAAGAAAACTTTGAAATAATCTTGATAAAAGCGAAAAATGCTAATTTTGTAAAACATAGGTGTCACAAAGCGATTGCTATGGAAACGTCAATGTTGGTGGACAAAGGACACTAACGGGAAAATGTTTCCAGATAAATTTTAGGAAAAGTCACCAAATTTGGTGGTCATTGCATCGACCGTTTTGAAACGACACAACTTCAAAGTTCGAGCGGGCTCCAAAAGCGCCCCCCCCCCCCCCCCCCCCGGTCTGGATAGGGTTAACATTCATACACATTAAGTGCACATGCTGAGCTCGAGGGTTGACACAAAATACTTGTACACCTGTCGTGCGAACAGCTATTCTTTCTTCAAGGAATAAATCATTTACCCAAAATCATTTTCGAGTTTGCATATTCTCGATTTCTAGATTCTCGATCCTCGAAACTCTATCATTGATCTTTGATTCAAGGATCAAGTTTCGAGGAATCAAGGTGAGACTCTCAACTTACATTTGAGTGGTACTGTAGGCGCAACAAAATTCAAAGTTTTTATCTTAGCTTGGATACTTGTACTTTTAATTAAATATTGAAGTTAACCTTTTAGAGACACTAACCATGACTGATGACTTTGATGTTGAGGCAATGCTTGAAGCTCCTTATAGGAAAGAGGTGAGTTAAAATACTTTGCAGTAGTAGCAGTGTGCATAAAGAAATTATTATATAGAGGGTCAGATAAGGTGTTAGCATTGTCGCCAAATTTCTTTTACTTTTTCTAAAAACAAGATTTCCAATACATTTGGAGCAAACAGGAGGTCCGTTCTTACTCAATTGCTTTCTACTGAACCATAGGTTGCAATGAACTTGAAAATTTCGCTTCTCTGTTTTTTTATGGCTGATAACCTCTGCAATTCTAAGATCAAGGCAATATAATATGCAGTGTATCTGTTAAGTGACTTTATTTGCCCACCAAAATTCTGACCCCAATATCTTATTTTCTGTTTTGTAGACTTGAAATTACAGCACAACTGGCCTTTATGAGGTAGTTACAGTCAACCACCTCGACTGATGAGACCTTAATTTTACAGCCCTGTAGTGGGGAAAATAGGACAAACTGTTAATGCCAAAGTAAAAACTACGACCTCAGAAAAAAAATGCGGCAACACTTTTGTATTCCATTCACAGACTCAAAAGTAAAAATGCGTACTATGTGACTTGTGGCTTGTCACTAAGATGATCACTCTGACCCCAACAGATACTTAATAATCATTACCACATTTTTTCATTTTCTTTTAACTAGTCCGAGTTGTGTCAAACAATTTGATTAAATTCTACTTGATATGTATTTCTCTAATTAGACTTGAGTGCCTTCTCTCTAGCTTTTGAGATGTCCTTTAGAGGTGGGTATGTGGTACTAAGTTTTCCTTCAAGCATTTATAGTTTACATCTCTTATCGACTTTATTAAAAATGCACATGTCAAGTACTATGAAGCTCTTTTGTCCGCCCTCAGGAAAATAGACAAAGTAAATTGTACAAACAACCCTATCATAAAATAAAATTAGAAAGGCATTTGGTTCTCTTATTTCAAGTCACTGGGGATGGATAATCAATAGAGATATGTCTGGGTCTTTGAACAAATTTCACAAAATGCAGTCGACACAGAGTGTAATCCCATCAATCCAAAGATGTGCATTAATGTCTTTGTCCACATCCATGTTGCAGACCCCACCTGCTCAAGCAAATGGAAACAAGAATGAGTCAAAGAGGCAAAGTGATGGAGAAGATAGAAGAAAACGGTAAGAATAGGAAAAGGACCAACATGCAGCAGATGCCAGCATACATTTGTTGTACTTTTTCTTAGCTCTTGTTACATTTTAATTTGTATTTAATAACCCTCTGTATTACCTCGTTTGAACTGTAACTAAACAACATAGTACTGGAGACCAAAAAGCAACTTCAGGAGAATATTGCTTCTAATGTAGATTAGAAAACAATCAACAAGTAGTTCAAAGAGACTGAATTAAGCAATATTGGGTTATAGAGAAGAGACTAATCCATCACATCAGAGGTTTCGTGTTCTTTACCCAAGTAAAGGAACTTTTTACAGTACCTCCTGAAAGAATAAAACCCATGTGAAATCTGAGCGAATATTTCTGTTTTCGCCCTAGGTAGAAATTTTAGGTTTTCCAAGGCATTATAACAGCGGATGATCACTGGACTGCAAGATGTCTGGTTTTTGATGTAACAGGTTGAAGTAAAGGCACTAGGGGAGGGATTGGGTTTTACTTATTTCAGTACCAGCATAAGTTGTAGCTACAGTAGTATCAAACATCAGAAATGTGTTCGTGGCGGTCACTGAGGGGAGGAGAGTTCCGAGAACTGTTACTGACACCCTCTTCTGTTTCCAGCTGCTTTCTGCATACAGTTTTATCCAGTCGTGGACAATCTGATCTACTAAGTGTCTTTAAAGTTATAGTAGTTAGCCTTCCACACACAAGAGAACAAGACAGTTATAATCAAATTATTAATCATAAGTGTGAATATTGGTTTGACCCTCCAAGTCATTTTGCAGTCTTAAAGAAAATTATTGCATTGCATTTTTTTTGGTTGCTGGCAATCATCTTTGCTTCAAGAACTCATAGGACCTTTCATAACTTGGCTCAGACAAAGTGTATGCTATGTTTGCTGCACCTTATTAGCTTCTACTAGCTAAAATTTGCTTCTAGCTACAGATGTGCCATAACATATTTTCTCTCATTTTAAACAGTTCTTTGCATCTGAACATGATCCACTAAAGCAAATGAAGGTATTGTATTTCACTACAACATCAGTGTTACCTTGCGGATTCTTGGCTGCCAGAACTGAAGAGTGACTAACCTTACAAGCTCAAAATTAAATGTTCTACATGATGTAGATGCAGACCAGTTAGAAAAAGACCTATAGAACTCTCTAAATGATGGATATAAAAATATCCACTGATGGGTGTGGTTTTGTGGGTTGATATAAAACCCCATGTCTGTTGTGTATGATTGATCATATTTTCGCCCATCTGACAATTCTTGGTCTTTTCTGTTGACAGAAGTCAACGAAATCGCAGTCGCAGTAGGAGTCCTGACAGGTAAGGACCTTTACTTTCATTGTTGCCTTGGCTTTCAACAGTTACAGCAAAGGAGTAATGATATGTAAGGGTTATTGGCCAGGAGCGAAGGGATATGTGATATATTCCCCTCGTAGCGTACCCGAGGGCGTAGCCCGAGGGAACACCACGAGGGGAATATATCGCATATCCCTGAGGGACAGGTCAATAACATGCTTATTTTCCACCTTGTGAGGTTTTCTAAAACAAAGCAACTATTAATTTTTCGGAGAGTAACATTCCGTTCAATTCAAATGCAAAAAAGCATGATTCCGCAAGGCCGCATTGGGATCATGGCACATGACGAAGTGAGACAGTAAACATGTTTTGCTTTTGCCAAATTTGCATTGAGCACGTTGCTTCGTAATGAGAAGAAGAAGGAAGAGAGAGAAGAAAATGTATGCACAGTACTTGTGGTTTCGCCATGGCCCAACTGCCCGCCTTCATCCTTTGAAGATCAATGGAGTGGTTGCGGTGTGTTTTCCAAGGGAAACCGGCGTACACATATTCAGGTTCAAGCGTAAAACGAGGCGTCATACAATGATAGTGTTTTCCTTGTATTCCCCTATTTTGTCTTCCCGTTTGTGTTATTCTATTATGAGGGGAATAAGTCGAGGGGAATATATAATCCTTTGTTTTGCTATTGTTATCAGCTATTGTTTTCAGCCTCGCCTCTCCCCTGTTACAATCGAAGCCACACCCAGCTTTTCAGACACTGTAATGAACGGGGTTATGTGATATATTCCCCTGAAAAGAACAAAGAAAACTGAGGTGGAAAATAAGCAGTGTTACATGTACATGTATGTGAAGGGTTAAAATATTTACCCTTGAAGGCCCATCGGCACTTACCGTGATTCATTGCGGGCATTCTAGAATTTCTGAGGCCAGGAAAATCAGTTTTTTGTCGGTGAAGTTTGATTCATTTCTTTCAAATATTTAGTTCATATCCAAGGCATTGCATCTTGTTTTTGCATGTTTTCTTTTATTTTCCATTGTTACTGATACATTTTCTAAGCAACGCTGCTAAAGGCTCGAGGCTGGCTGTCAAGAAACGAGAACCTTCAGAAGGTTTGGCTCAGAAATTCGGTCGTCCGCGGAAAGGAAATAGGTATATTAGATTGCCTACTAGTTGAGATTTATCTTTGAATCTTTTCATTGTAATTTTTTGGTACATTTGAATCTTACCATCAATAACCGTGACTGTTCGACTGGAATGAAACAACAGAAAAAGCTCAAACTTCTCGGCTCGCCAGCAGAGTCATTTTTGCCAGCAACTATGTGAAATATTCCATTGAAGTTGAAGGAGGTTTTCCCCGTCCCGAGCCGTCAATTTTTTTTGATGCAAACTTCTGAAGCCGATAAAACTTCCCCTGCCAGCGGAGCTCACTGATCACTAATTATGCCCAGTGCAAATCAGATACGCTGACAGAACAGCCCACAAGGTACAAACACTTCTCGGCTTGCTGGAGGTTTCGTTTTAAGCAGCATCGACCTTAAACTTTCAGTAAAAATATCAGGAGGTTTACCGCGTTCCACGACATGAAAATGGTTTCGATGCCCACTTTCGAGGCGGAGGAAACTGCCTCGGCAACTGAAGTTGCCTGGAGCTACACTAAGGCGGGTTGAGCGGCCCCAGACAAAATGCGAGACTTGTTATATGGGCTTTTGATATCTAACAGGACCGCTTCTTGGACTAATAAATTTTCAAATTAATGTCAAATGAAATTTCAAACTCAGTGTTCATTTCTTCCTGGAGATGAGAGGCAAAAATTTCACTTGATGAGAGATCGCATTTATCTGAGTTCAAATCAACATAAACAATATGTGGTGCATCATGGTAAGTGACGATGGGCCTTTAAGCTCTTTTGATAAAGACAAACAAAAAGTTCCTAACTTTTTCAGTCATATCTTTCAAAGTTAGGTCACTGGTTAGACAGTAATTCTCTGGGCCACTTTGATTGATTGATATTTTCCACACCAGCAATATGTATCAAAGGAATTGTTTTCTTTCCTTATTACAGAAGCCGCCGACGTCGTAGTGGAAGCCGTAGCCGTGACAGGTAAGGCATAGTGCATTGTTTTGGTTTTCAAGTTTAAATGATTGGTTCTCAGAGCTCTACCGTTTGTAATACTTAATAGTATGAAGTGTTTGATTCTACATTTGTTGTAGTGTGTTGATGTTTTGTTAGAGGTCTGATATGCATTGCACACCATTTTTTTCTTTTCAGAAGACGACGGAGCCGCTCAAGAAGTCATGACAAGTAAGGAATTTCCACCTTTTAATATATATATATATATATTTTAATGAGGAAGCCAGCATCACCAAGTTAGTTCATTATTAGCTTATTGCTTTGCAAATGTGTGGAAGGTATACTAACTAATAAAACCGTTAAATAAGTAGGTGGTAATCAAAAGGCTTAAAGGGACCCTTGGCATCTCTTTTTCTTTTGCATGTTTTCATCTGTTTCAACAACATCTTTCTGTGCCAATATATTCTATAAATGATCACTTGAACCCAAAATCAATAGTCTGTTATCTTTTTGTTGTCTTATATTTGATGTTAGAAACTTTCTCCATATTCTCTCTCTCCACCAAGGTGGAAAAATGGGTACCGGCAACAAAGTGCTGGGGGTAACCCTGTGATTGCCTAGCAGCCCATCTGGGGGGAGTAGCAATACTCCTACATGTTGTTCCTACATGCTACAAAAACAGGGTTAAGCTCCAACCATTTGGGTACCTGTGTCTTGTGTGTGACATAACCTTATTAATTTGGACATAATTGGTTTCCAGGAGGCGCAGGCGTCGCAGCAGCAGTGGTAGTAAAAGCCGTTCAAGAAGCCCTGATGTTAGAAGACGTAAAAGGTTTGTAACTGATGATTAGTTATTTTGTTGTATTTCTCTGTTTGAGGGTAGTGAATCAGTTATCATCAGTACTTAGGCAAAATAAGTATGGATGGCATTAAATATGAAATCAAATCTAATCAGTTAAATATGTTTCTGCTTGTTTTTTAGCAATGATCACAGGGGATCTAGACGCGAAAGACAAAAAACTGCAAGTCGTAGCCCAAGCCCAGCTAGACAAAGAAGGGGAGATGAGTTTGAAGGAAATGATGGAAATAGAAGCCCTCTTGAGCAACGCCTAGAAAGGTAACTGTGGAGACAATGTGATGACAATTATAAGTGTAAAAATAGAACTGCTTGAACTGTTTGGCTGTATTGTTTTATTGATCTTGTCACTTACTTCTTCAGAAGAGAACTCAAGCCTGCAGAGGATATAACACCAGAAGAAAGAGATGCTAGAACTGCCTTTTGTATGCAGCTGGCAAGGAACATCAGACCCAGAGATTTAGAGGAGTTCTTTTCAAAAGTGGGACAGGTAAGTCATAGTCTCATCAAGTTAACTTTGCAATGCATTTTCCATTTTCAGTCTATCACTTATTCTGTTTTCAGGTTGCTGATGTGCGAATTATATCAGATCGCAACTCCAGACGATCCAAAGGAATTGCCTATGTTGAGTTTACAGACAGATCTGCTGTGCCCTTGGTGAGTTATATTAAGGTTACAGTGTACCTTTGGGGGTGTCTCCAGTATAACAGCTCTAGTGTCTTAAGGTTACACTTAACATACCTAAACCCAGACATCAAATTAAAGCTTATAGAGCTGGCTATCTAAATATAGAAACCATTTGGTAATAAAGTGAATTGTCGAATTTTTTACGACGTCTAAATTCGCACGTCCGAATCAGCTTTAAACGCTATAACTCAAAGCGATTATTGTATTTTGCTAATTTGATTTGTTCTCGGGTTTCCGGACATGAAGCGCTAAAAAAAACGTCTCTGCGATTTCCCATATTCAATTGTAGTGAAAAGTTACAGAATATTTTCGAAAAAGGGAGAAAAAAAATTGGAATGATCGCACGAAATGGCTCTTGACGAAAAAGTTTTCGGAAATAAGAAATTCGCCGACACGTTTTTGTTGATTATATGTTAGCCTAGCTTCTGTCCAAATTTGAGGAAAATCGAACAAATTTCCTTTGAGTTGTAGCTCTTTAAAGTGTCCCCAACAAGCGAAAAATTAACTTTGAGAAAACGGCGCTTAAAAAAACATATCGCTTCATAAACAAACTCAGCCCACAAAAGTTATACTGTCATTTCTCCGTCAATTTTCACTATTTTTCGATAATTTTTTTTTGAACGAAAGTTCATTCTGTAAACTTTATTTTGACGCCAAAAAAAAATTTCGATAAATTTTCGATCTAAAGGTAAACTGTAACCTTCAAGTAATCAGTTTACAAGAAACTTCACTCTTTGTTGCTGCTGGTAGGCAGTTTACTGATCGTGTAGAATTGAGAATTTTTCTATGTCTCAGTTTTCCAAAAGTAACAATGATTTGTTTGAGAACCAATCAAGAGCGAAAGAAGATCTTCTACAAAACTGTCGGCAGTCTCTGGAGAGCCTCCACATCCAATCAAAACAAAGTTATGACAAGCCGACACCAGCATGCATCGTTGCACGACTTTCGTGGTTTATGTTTCAATAATGCTTTTGACTGGTTTTCAAATCAATTCAAGCAGTTTATGCTAGCTATTTGACCTGTCTAGAAGTACGCTGGAAATTAGTTGAACATGGACGAAGGTTCTTCTCTGGGCCAACGTAGTTGCTGGATCTCTGTGGAATAAAGCAAGAAGTTATCAGATTTTCCTCGCTTGTTTCTGTTCTGGATGTTGAGTTGAGGAGGTTGGATACTTTCAAATTTGTTTTTGTTTTGATGAGGATGTAATTCAGTTTTAAAAGGATGAATGCCCACCGTTTTATTGTTTTCGCTTGGCACGCTTAAAGAACGACAAATGCACACAATGTTTTTTTTTGTTGAAGAGAGTTGGTATGTAAATTATGTTGACTGCCGGGACCGTGGTAGCAGTTTTGATTTATGCAGTTGAAAACAATTTAGCAATCTAGCCTAATTTTTTATTGCCACAGACAAACCAAATATTGTTATAGTTTTTTTGGTCGCTTGAGAGAAAATAATGAAAATTGCTGGACTTGATTCAAAACAGATGAAAATTAAGGTAGCTAAAATTGTTTGCGTACGTGACCTTGAGATCGCTTGCACGTTACTGAAAAGCAGGCACATAACCATCAGTGGTCAGTGTAGCATTGAAAGCACACTACTTCTGTAGAAGCAAGGAAAAACTGATAATGTTTGGGTTGATTTCACAGCAATCAGCACCTAGGTTGTACTGGAGAAGAACCTTCGTCCATGCTCAACTTCTTAATGCACATACTGAGGCGCATGATTCCAGAATCTGGAAAATAACCGACACGAAATCAAGACAAATAGTAAATTTGATTTATGCCAGTCCGACACATCTTGCAATGTGGCAGCACTTCACTTCCATTATGGAACTACTAGTTTAATTATTTTTTATATCCTGCACTCACTGATAATATCACACACAGAAATCCTCCAAGTTATTAAACAGTTTACTACGGGGACATGAGTTTTTTCTTGGAGGTGCGGCGCCACCCAACTCTGCCTGGATGCTGTCACTGCCAGTTGGTCTGCAACTACTTATTTGGCATACCCCTTATTTGCAGCTAACCTCCATATCTAGAGGTTGTTAACCTATCCGCCACCAGGGGAAATGCCCGATTGAGGATGGTTGCTCCTTTGTGGGTGTCGTCATTAACTAAATTAATTACAATCATTAAACTTTGTTTAATAATGTGTACTTGTCTATCGAAGTGTATCACTGGCACACTTTTTAAGACTTTCTCAGACAAAAATTTTCGAACTTGCGACTTAATGTTAGGAATTACTCGCAAATTGCGATTGAGAATTGTTTTAAATTTTGAGCCCTGCAGTTTCTGGTCTAATGTTCTCAAAGTACAAACAGTTCTGACAGTTATGTTTTTTTTCTTGTTTGTAGGCTATTAACCTGTCTGGTCAAAAACTCTTGGGTGCTCCTATCATGGTAATGCCTACCCAAGCAGAAAAGAACAGGGCAGCTGCTGAGGCTGAAAAGTTAAAGCAACCACCTGGGCCAACAAGGCTGTATGTTGGTTCACTGCATTTTAACATCACTGAGCAAATGATCAAAGCCATATTTGAGCCCTTTGGAGTTGTAGAAAGTGTACAATTGATTTATGACTCGGAAACAAGTAGATCAAAAGGTTATGGCTTTCTCCAATTCAAAGATGCAGATGCTGCTAGGCAAGCTATGGATCAGATGAACGGTTTTGAACTTGCAGGGAGGCCCATGAAAGTTGGCCCTGTGACTGAAAGAGGAGACTCATCTTCATATTCATTCTTAGATGATGAAGAGTATGAAAAGGGTGGTGTGGAATTGAATTCCACAGCCAGAGCTGCTCTTATGGCTAAGCTGTCTCAGGGACATTCAGCTGGTATGTATTGATGATATGGTGATGTCAGTTTTAAATTCTAAAGAGGAGGAACTATCTTGGAATTTATTCAATTCAACATCTGTGGTATAGAATATCACCATTTCCTTGGCTGATACAACATTGGCAGTTGGCTTTATCTATCTTTAAGGGGTTGGGGGGGGGGGGGGTCTTAAAGCATTGGGCCATACAATTTAAGATTTCATTTTGTTTGTCCAGATGACCTATCCATCCATAAGTTGTAGCTTAAAAGAATTCAATTGACAAGCGAGGCAAGAGGGTAAAAGTAATTCTTTAAGATCCCTCAATCTGTGGATAAAGAAAGGAAATAATTTATCACCTTTTTCCCCATGCTATATGTGCCCTTTGGTGGGTTCTGCCCTTATAAGTAAAATCACTAAACAGAGTGATTAAACACAGCCTGTATTATACCACAACGTGTGTAAATTTAGAGCTCCTGGTTATGGATTGTATTGAATGAATATGCAATTTACATGTATGGTACAATGTTTTGTTTGTAGGACTGTCTGTACCAGGGGTGCAAGCACCAGTGGTTGGTGTACAGCAAGCTATGACTACGCCAGTTGCAATTCCTCTTCCTACACCTTGTATTATGCTGTTAAATATGTTTGATCCAACTAAGTAAGTAATCGGTCCTTCTCTCTTTTTTAAAGTTTGGTTTTGTTTTCAAAACATTTTAAAGCATTCTTAACCCATTTGCTCCCAAGCCACTGTAGCCATCCACAATTATTTCTCACATATACATGTATGCTAGTCCCTCTTCTCTACCCAAAAAGGGAGTCCTATGGCACATGTGTTTGGTAGTTTTTAGAAATGAATGAATTGAAGGAACTGAAAATAGGATGCAAAGGAATGGGTTGAACATTAATCAAAGCCCTAAAATTGGCTTTGTAATCATCATTTCAGAAACTGAACCAAGGCTATATATATATACATATATATATATATATTTTTTTTTTTCACGTTTTTTTGCATAATTTGTAAGTATACGAGTAACATCTCAGGTGACCTTTCCTAAGTACATTGTAATGACAGTGACTTACAGTATGGTTTTGGTGTACATGGATAATTTTGTGGTCCACTTTACATTTATTTTACTGTTGTACAGGTGGCATAATTTGATTTGTTGTGCCTCTGGAACTAAGCCATGCAAATTCAAGCAAAAAATATATTTATATATATACTTGAAGGTGTCCTGTAGTTGCTTAACAACGGCGTGTGCAACAAAGCTTGAATGATGTCAGACAACCAAAAGAAGATGCTGGGAATGCCTCTGGTACTACATCATGTAAGCAAAAAGAGAAGCATGGTAAACAAAGATGGCAGACAGTAAACAGTATGTGAACCAATCGAAAGGACCTTTTACCAATGTTTTTGGTTTCAAAGAGGACGAAAAACCCTATACGCAAATCGAGATGCCACCAAAGTTTTGACCGGCAGGCACCCTTCCCCGAGTTTCGAGAGGTTCTGGGAGACACATATTTCTAGTGTATAATGTATAGCTGTCTGTACTGGTTCTTGCATGCTTACGAGTTGTAAAAAATAATTCATTCTTTCAATAGGGAAAAAGATGCTGACTGGGATGCTGATATCCAAGATGATGTATTAGAAGAATGCACCAAATACGGCCATGTTTATCACATTCATGTTGACAAGTCCTCTAACCAGGTCATTGCTAAAACAAGTGCAATATGTTTTTCTAGTTAGTTTCGGCCCTTCAATGTAGCCAGTCAGAAGCTTCAACTACTCTCCTGTCATTAAAATAAATAAATAACAATTTTTATAGAGGGTGGCACCAAGCTTACTCTTGGTTAATTAGGATGGCCCTCTAAAAATTCCTGGTCGATTTGGAATATCTTCAAAACTTTTTCAGTTCCTCCACATGGGTTTGTAAAAAAATACTGCTGGCAAACATTAGGATTAGGTTAACCCTTCAGTGCATTAGCACCCCATCCAGGGGAAAGCAGCAGTACTCATAGAAAGAGGATTAAAGTGGCCTGTGGTTCATTTGCAACTTAAGAAATGGCTACAGTTCTGCATGTTTGATTAAATTTGAATTATGGTAATTTTTTCTTTGTGGTATGTCTCTGAGTGACCACTTTTGTAAGCAACCATATCAATAAAATATTAGAGCAGTTTTCAATTGAGTGTCGTAACACCAAAACCAAAGTAATTACTCTGACCAATCACAGCAGTCTTAAACAATCCAATAGACCAATCAGAGCTTGAAGCAATTACATGTCGGCGGCGCCAAGCACTGGAAAACGCGTGCAAGCGTGCTGATCAGTCGAGAAAGTGGCGCGGGATTTTTTAGCCAATCACAAAGCGTAGCAATGCAAAACCAAAGCAATTGTGTAATTACTTTCGATACTCAATTGAAAACTGCTCTATTTGAATCTGTTGTCAATCTTGAGTTATATTTAAAAACTCCATGTGACTGTCTTTTTATCCTAAGGGTGGTCATTTTTAAGAAGTTGAGCTGTTTAACACAAATCACCTTTCTGACAACTGGTGTCAAATGAAAGAATAATTTGTAAACTATTGCCTCTTTACTTTGTAGGGAGCTGTGTATGTGAAGTGTAGCAATGCTGAAGTCGCTGCAAGTGCCTCGAAAGCCCTTCATGGAAGGTGGTTTGCTGGTAGGTGTAATTAATAACCAATAGTTTATTTACAATAAACATATGCTGTCCGAAAGCTGAATTGAGTATTTATCTGACTATTAATAATAAATCCTTATATTTTGCCACTAATTTGTCTGTTCCTAAGCCTGGGCTCTCTGTAGTTATTCAAGCGATCATCCTTATCACTTACAATGAAACTAAATTGAGTCTTACTAACATTTTTGTTGTGGAAAACTAGTGAAGCAGTGTTCACACTCTCTAATGCCTCATGGTAGTTTAAACCCGGACAAATAATTGACAACACCCTCTTGTGTACAATCTTTTCTTCCCCTTTCCTCTTACAGGATATCTAAAGCTGTGAACTAATGATATTAATGCACTTTTTTTGTCCTTTCTTTTATAGGAAAACAAATCCTTGCCAGAGCGGTTCCTCTTGCAAACTACCACTCTATGTTCCCTCAGGCAATGTCAATGATAAAGCCATTGCAGCCATCCACGTTTTAAACGTTGTCTGTGGCTAACAGACCCATGCAGGCGTTAGTTAGATTCAAGCTATTATTATGTTTCTTTTGCCGTTTGTAAATATCTGTAAAGCAGAAGAAACACTTGTCCAAATGTCATTTCTTCATAAGCAACATCTTATAAAAACAGGCAGGTAACAAGTACCCTTTCTCATCATCAAATTTACTGACAGGAGGATTGGGAAGTTTGCTGCTGTTGCAATTCTGTTGTGGTGACTCTCAGAGTTATCAAAATCGTCGCATTATATCTGATTGGATGTGAAAATCGGAAACACTTGGGTGCGCTTGAGTTACATTTATATGTGAAACAGCACTTGTTCCTTGCGACTGTGATGAAGGTCGTACAGAATCATTTTTAATAATTGCTTTAATAGCAGCTCTAACAATCAGTTCCAAGTGATATTCGTTTACAAGAGAAATTTTAGTTGTAACAACTGGAACTATTTTGTAAGGAACAATGAGTAAATGATAGATAAAATATGAGCGGGAGATCTGTATGGGTATTTACAATGGCGAGCCGAAGGCGAGCCATTGTAAATCCCATACAGATCGGACGCGAATATTGTATCTGACTTGTGAAATAAATGTCATAGAAAGTGTGAAGAATGTTGTTTACATTCAATTTGATTGGCTGTTATATGAATGAAGTTAATCCGATGAAACGCAAAGGGATTAGCATAACATTTATTACTTGGGCGTAGCGACCAAGTATTAAAATGCAGTTTGGTCGTCCACAAATGTGCAGTATTGCGCAACTCTGGGGATGGCGGGATTGTTCAAACCTTCACCGCGGTCACACGTCCGAGGCGTTTTTCGTTTTATTTGGTGGGATTTCATTTAATATTAAGTGGAAACGTGGGCAAGGATGTATAAAATAATTAGTTTATGTTACATCTCAAAATAATAAGCTTCTTTTCGTTGAAAAATGATCAAAATGTTTCGTGCCTGAGCAAAATTGTGCGGCCCGGATCATAGTTTTCAAACGGTTAGAACTTTTTTTAGTAAACTTTCAAAACGTTTCGTAAGTTGATAGTGTATGTTAATATATTAAAGTTTAAACAATGAAAATGACAACCTCTACTTTAAAGTACTTTGGTTAACTGTTGCAAATTTCTCTCGTTTGACCGCGGTGCCGAGTTCAAAAATGTTGTTTGTCGATGCGAGGCGATCGCGAAGGTGATAAAGTGCGAGCGGTGTTTTCTCCGTTGCATCTAACAGTTTCATTATTCAATATGCGTAAGGAAGTTATTCAAGAAGAGACTGCGAAAGTGTTTGACACTCTGGCGATTAATTCTACGGTAGCTTCAAGACGGAGACACGCTAAATTATGAACGAATATGAAGAAGACTGAGACGAATAGAGCGGTTGTTTAATAAGAAGTTAACAGTGGACAGCGAAGTGGGAAATATAAGCGTGGTAGGAATCGCAATAGACTAATTTCACTTGTTTCGGTTGTTTGTCTTTCATGAATTTTTATTTCGTGAAGTTGAAGGAACAGAACAGCCAACTGAAACTTCGGGTACAAAAATTTACCGCCGATAGAAAATGTAAACAATGCACGTGTGTACTGTGTTGTGATACGTTTCTTGCGAGTTTCGCTTCCGCTAGTGAATGTTTCTCGGGCGAAAATAACTTAAAGCAATCACTTTTTTATTTAATTTTCTTTACTGTGTTTCGGATAGATTTTTGTATGCCTGATTGAAGATGTTTTGTGATGAGCTGCGTTATGCGTCACTGGAAAGGTTTCAAATTAGTTTTTAGATTGTGCAATTGCGACATTTTTTAGTGCGTAATAGGTCAACTGTAAAAATATAGTTCTAGGGGCTAGATTTGTTTGTCTTCTCCTAAATTATTACTTCTGTCGTTAACTTTGATTGAATTTATAAGTCTCAATCGAAATTTATTATGATAATGGCGGGAATACTTCTTGCAGAACGTTCAATTCGAAAAGTTGTTTTGACTCCTGGTTTATGTCATTTAGTCAAAAATTCCGGAGAAAAGCGCATAAATTACTACTCGCAAACACAGTGGGACTGAGCTCTAAGCGTAAAAAAATCAATAAAAATGCCAATTAGTCGAAAAAAAGACGAATTTGTGGAAGAAAATATCGAAGGGTGATTTTGAGTGAGAAGCAGTAACTGTTTAGTTTGCGGTTTGACCTGTAATCTGATTGGCGGCTACACAATGGAGCTGTCAGAATGAAGTCAGATTTTTGACGTCGTTGACTGCGTGACGAAGTAGGTGTCGCTGAGTTCCAGTTAAAGTGTTGAAGTATTCTGAGATACTGTTTGAAAGAAATGTTATCTAATACGGTCATTGCACATACAAATACACAGGCGGTTCGCGATAGACCCACACTAAAAGATGTTGAGCGTTTTCGGAACGGGTCGGTTCGCGAACTCAAAGAAAAGGCAAGGAAATTGATAAGACGTTCAGAGACGTTAAATAGACCAAATGAGCAATCGGAATGTGAGGAGTGTACGTGCAGAATGGACAAAAGTTTGAGTACAGGCGAAAACATAAAGCCGTTTCACAGTGAAACTAAGATTTCCAGAGCTGCTGATGAGTGTAAAAATAGTGATGTGTATCTTGAAACTGAGAGAGACAAGGAGGTACCAGTGTTAATGCTATGTTTACAGAAAGGAAGAGATTCAGAAGGGCAAACGGAAAGTAATTACGGTAGTTTTGTATCACTTTTGGTAAATATAACTGTTGTGCTGATTGTTTTAATTTTGTTCAGAAAAGTAACTGTACAACTACTCGTTTTTATACTGCGTGTTGTCGTTTTTCATGTAATTGTGTATGTTGCGACGTTTCAGATGCGCGCAGTTGGGGATTGTGCATCATCAGCAAAATGTGATCGTAGTAATGTTTTGCACAAAGCTATTGAGGTAATTGTAGATAAGGAAAATGGTGTTGAAATGGAAATAAATGCACTAGAATTGAGATCTCGTGAAGCGCAGTTTATTTATAACAAAAACAATAATCGTATTGGGTTTCACAGCTATGTCTCTAGTCGACGTGATCGTGCGCCAAGTAGAATACCAGTAAAAAAGTTGCAACGTCTTTCACAGAAAGCCCGCAAAATAAGGGTGTTTATTTGGAAAGGTATTCGCAAAAGTACTCCATTGTCGTCTAAAATTCATCGTTATCTTAAATGCACAAATGGTTACTTTAAGAAGTTTAGAAGTACTGTGATGTTTCAAGAAATGAGAACGAAAGAATCTATTTGGAAAGAAGGGAAAATGTATTATAGCAGAATGAAATATACAAATAGGGTTTTGAGGAAGTATTTACCACTTTGTACATGCAATTACCCATTAAGTGTTTATAAGAGTTTTAATCACAGGGTGATTTGTAGCGAGTTCAAGCTTTCTACTGACATCGAAAAAAATCCTGGACCCTGTTTAGTTTGTCTGGATGCTACAAAAACAGTTTGTGCGCCATATTCTCAAGGTAATGCCGCAGTATTTGGGCAAAACGCTGGACAACAATGTGTTGCTATGAGTTTGTGTGCTTTAATGTACAATAAGATTAAAACGATTGATTCAAGTGATGATTTGATACAAATTATGAATGTTGGTAATCAATTATATTCTAGGTTGTCTCTCCTGGCCAGACAGTCATTATTAATGTTAACAGAATTACCAACAATGGTTACAGTGTTTGAGCAATGTTTTGAGCTTGAATACAGTGAAAGTTATACTGGTAATATACATGGTGATGCTACAATTGAAGGATACGACTACTGTATGCCATTAGGTAGAGCGTTTGAAACACTCTTGTCTCTGAGCTACAACTCATTCATTTTAACAGTGGGTTACATTGGTGTTGGTATCTATAATATTAATAATGGGGGATTCAAAGTATTTGATTCACATGCTAGGGATGTATATGGTAATAGTGATCCTGGAGGGGCATGTGTGTTGTTAGAAATGTCGTCCATGAATGAGTTAGTGCAATATTTTCAGAGTGTATATAGAAATAACGAGATATATGAGCTTAAAGGAATCCATATTAACAAGACTGAACTCATTGTTTCTTCAAGCAATGTTGAAGATGGTAGCATATCAAATATTAATAGTTACCAATGTTCTTGTAAACAGTGTTGTGCTGTAGCACTTTATGCAATGTGTTACTCGTTTATTAATCCTTGTGGTTACTGGAATTCAAAGACTTTGGCTGCTCTTGTTAGTAATGGGAATGGGTTGTATAACGCCATGAATATTGATAGACATATGATGCCAGTTGATCTTCCTAAAAGTGTCTCTATCTATGGAGTTGAGATAAATCTAGTTGTTCATGCTGAAAGCCATGGTCTGCTATTGTCAAACTTGATTGAGAGCAAAACTATCTTGAAAATGTTGATTTTAAATAACTGCAAGGAGATCACAGGATTTTTGTTGTGGCTTGGAAATTACTGTATCAGCTGTGTTCACCAAACTAATAGCAGAGTAAAGCAGTTGTTTTCTCTGGTAGCATATGATGACAGCTGTTCACCTGCAATAAAACATATGAAAGGTATTAACGGTATACAGCCACTTGTTGAAATAATTTGTAAACTTATAGAAAGCAAGTTGAATTGTCAAAGTGTGCAATATGAAATAAAATTTATATCCTGTTCATGTGAAATTGAAAGCAATAAAAGAAAAAATATTGTACGGAACCAGAAGCGAAAATATAAATATGGTGAGATGGAGCCTGCTAAAAAGAAAATGATGCTAAGTGAGAGAAAACAAAAACAGCAGTCAATTAAAAGTAGAAAAGATAGGGGTATAGATTATTGTATTCAACAGTTTAAAAACAAAATAATAGAAGGCCCTTATTATATTTGTTGTGTATGTAATCGATTACTCTACAAGAAATCAGTGATATTGTTTTGTAGAAGTAAGTACCCATGTCAAAATTATTTTACTGTTCGCACTTCATTTGATGGTAAACAATACATTTGTAAGTCATGCGACTCAAAAGTTAAAGATGGGAAACTTCCATGTCAGGCTGTAGTGAATAACATGTATGTAGATGAGATACCCACGGAACTTGCCTCACTAGAGAAATTAGAACAAATTTTGATAGCTCAGCGAATAATGTTTGAAAAAATTGTTGTCATGCCAAAAGGACAACAGCGAAAAATTAAAGGTGCTATTTGCAATGTACCAGTTGAATGTGATGAGACATGCAGTGTTTTGCCTCGTCCTTCTGAAAGATCTGGAATAGTAATGTTAAAACTGAAAAGAAAGTTAGAATTCAAAGGACATGTCTACTTTGAAGCTGTAAGACCTGAATTAATACTAGAAGCTCTGAAGTGGCTAAAGACACATAATTTACTGTACAAGGACATAAAAATTGATCTTAATAATATTGATGCAAGTTTGACAAATTTGGAACAGCATAGAAACAATGATTATGAGGATGAAAATATGAATGATCAAGACATTGCCTCAAATGATGTTAACAGTAATACTAGTACTGCAGTTGAAAATAATGTAGAAGGTGATACTGTAACAAGTGATACTGATGAAGAAGATGACGATCTCCTAAATGAATGTCAATCTGCAGTAAACGAGACATGCTTGCAATCCATAATACCTAACTATCCTGTCATTGATGACAATAATAAGCAATCAATAGGGAATGAAGTGTATAGTGTTGCACCTGGTGAACACAAACAACCTGTATCATTGTTCTGTGATAAACAAAGTGAAGAGTTAGCATTTCCTGTTTTATTTCCTACAGGAAAATTTGGATATACAGCTGAACGTGTTGTTAAATTATCACCTGTAAAATACTTTAATGCACGACTCCTACACTACAGCGGCAGATTTGCTAGTAATCCAGAGTATCTTTTCTTTGCACAGTTTATAACAGAACAAAAGAAAGTATCAGATAGTATTAATATTGCTCTGAAAAAAATCCATGGGCAATCTGTTACTGCATCAGAATTAAAATCCAGTGCAGAAAGGTTACGGAATCTTATTTGTCAAGATCAAGCATATCTATTTTTGAGACAAATTCCAGGCACACCACCATATTGGCAAAAGTTTATGTATGAAATACTGGCAATGGTTAAGCAACTTGGCATTCCAACCTGGTTTATGACATTGTCATGTGCTGACCTGAGATGGCCGGAACTGTTTCAAATTATTGCAAGAATACAAGGGAAAAAGATGACCAATGAAGAAGTTGAGGCTTTGTCTTACAATGAGAAATGCCAAATGGTCAATCTTAATCCTGTTGTAGTTGCTAAACATTTTCAGTATAGAGTTGAAACATTTTTCACTGAAGTTCTACTTTCTGATGCAAAGCCAATTGGTAAAATAGTCTACTATGCTCTTCGCATAGAATTTCAGATGAGAGGGTCTCCTCATTTACATGCATTAATATGGACTTCGGATTGTCCAAGATTAAACCATGATAACAAACAAGCATATATAGACTACATAGATGAACATGTACAGGCGTACCTCCCCAGTAAAGAAGAAGATGCTGAATTACATGAATTGGTGAATATGTATCAAAAGCACAGTCATTCCAAAAGCTGTAGAAAGTACAAGAATGTCCAATGTAGATTTAATTTTGGACAGTTTTTCACAAATGCAACAATTGTAGCTGAACCTATTTCTGAGGATGTAGATGAAATGATTAAAACCAAAATGCTAGAAAGTAGAAAAGAAATTCTTTCTTCAGTAAAACTGAAAATAGATGAACTTCTTGATCCACGTAAGTCGATGTATGGATCATCATTAACTGAAGATGATATTTTAAATTCTATCGGCATCAGTAAAGAACAGTATTACTCAGCTCTATCAATTTCTTCGGACTCTAATTATGAGTTGCACTTGAAAAGGTCCCTTGACAGCTGTTTTATTAACAACTACTTCATTGCTGGTTTAAAGGGGTTTGCAGCAAATGTTGACTTGCAACCTGTGTTTGATCACTACAAATGTATAACTTATGTATGCTCTTATTTTTCAAAAGATGAGACTGAATGTTCACAGGCAATCTTAAATGCTGCAAAAGAAGCGAAATCTGGAAACATCAATGTCAGAGATGGCCTAAGGAAAATTGGTGCAGCCTTTTTGTCAACTCGAGAAGTAAGTTCACAGGAATGTGTGTACAGATGTATGCCTGAACTATGGTTAAGGAAAATTTTTCCAGGAACTGTTTTTGTAAGTACACATTTACCAGACAGAAGAGTTAGAGTTGCAAAGACACAACGGGAACTCGAAGAGCTTGACGATGAAAGTACAGACATCTTTAAGTCCAACATCATTCAGCGCTACAGTATTAGACCTGCTTCTATTCCTGCTGTAGATAATCTTTGCTTGGCTGAGTTTGCAGCTTATTATTACAAGGAATACAGAAAAGACAGTAATGAAACAAGTGATGCTCAACCAGAAGTACTTACTGACGATGCAATTGAAATGCAACATAGCTCTACAAACATTGATTCATCATTACCAAACCGGATAAAATTAATGAATTCTAGTGAAACTATGAAACGTAGAAAAATTAAGTCTGTCATAAGATATCACACACCTAATAAAAGAAAGGAACCAGAACTATTTTTTCATCACTTACTAATGTTATATTATCCATGGAGGAATGAAGAAACTCTGTGTGGTAATCATGAACATAGTTATGCATCAAAGTTCTATGAACCAGAGGTACAATCTATAGTTGAAAGTAATAGGGCAATGTTTGAACCTGATACAGAAGCAGTAACAGAAGCATTGGAGTGGCTGAGAAATAATCATGGGAATAATGTCAACTCATTTGATTGTATTAACGACCAAGAAAATGCAGATATGCAATTAGAGACTGAAGAAGAACTATCCAAAGTAGAAGATTCTTTCAGTGAGCAGATACCTTCACATCTTGGTGTAGAGTCTATAAGTAATACACATAGAGGTGAAACTGTATTAACAATGCACAATGAGCCAGCTGAAATTTCTGATGACCAGTTACGTGAATCAGTTAGGTTGCTAAACAATGAACAACGCCAAGCATTTGATATGATTCTTTCCTGGTGTAGAAATACTATGAAAAATTTGAACAGCCTAAAGCCGGAAGCAGTAAAACCAATTTATCTTTATGTAAGTGGAAGTGGAGGTTCTGGCAAAAGTCATTTGATTAAAACTATTTATCATAGTGCAATAAAAACCTTTAGGTATGCTCCTATTAACCCAGAAAGACCAACAGTGCTACTAACAGCTCCCACTGGAGTAGCTGCCATAAACATTGAAGGGACAACTATAAATACTGCTCTTTCAATTCCTAAAAATGCAGGTTACAATCTACCTGCCATGTCAGATGAGAAAAAGACACAAATGAGATTATTATTATCCGAGTTAAAGTTATTAATAATAGATGAGATTTCAATGGTGTCAAATATTATGCTGCTTCATATTCATCAACGTTTAGTAGATATATTTGAGACTTCCGTTTCACAGTTGTTTGCTGGAAAAAGTATTATTGCAGTTGGTGACTTATTTCAGCTTCCGCCAATACGCAGTAAACCTGTTTTTGAGAACTATAGCAAAGATGCTTTGAATATATGCCACCCATGGTATGTGTTTCAAATGATTGAGCTTACAAAAATTATGAGACAAAAAGATGACCAGGCATTCATTGAACTTTTAAATAGATTCAGAACTGGATTGCAGACAGACAAAGACATTGAGGATATTCAGTCTAGATCAATAAATCCATTAGATAGGAATTACCCTGTTAATGTTCTGCACATATGGGCTGAGAACAATCCTGTAACTGAATATAACAATATGAGACTACAAGAAATAAATAAACCTTTATTCCACTTGAGAGCAACAGATCAATATCCACCAAATATCTCAAAACAGGAAGTTGACAATGTAATTGCAAGAGCAAGATCTGATACTGGAGGTCTTGACTTTGAAGTCCATGTGAAAGAAACAGCAAGAGTGATGCTAACAACCAATATTGACATTGGAGACAGATTAATAAATGGTCAGCTTGGTACTGTAGTCAAAATAGATGTTAATAATAACACTCAGAAGCCAAGTGTTATCTATATTAAATTTGATGATGAGAAAGCTGGAAAAAAGTCTATTGAAAAATCCAATAAGCAGTTTGCTAAAAAACACAGATTTGTGGCAATTGAGCCCATATTAGCAAGATTTAAAGTAAGACCAGAGAAGCCGTCATCACCAGAAATACAAAGAATACAATTTCCTGTAACACTAGCATGGGCTTGTACTGTACATAAAGTTCAAGGACTCACATTAGATAAAATTGTTGTTAGCTTCAATCTTGAAAGCCAGAAATATTTTAACTATGGTCAAATATATGTTGCAATCAGTCGATGCAAAACATTAGAGGGGATGAAAATACTTGGAGAAATTCATCACAAACATGTAAGAACAAATCCTAGGGTACATGAAGAGTATGAGAGACTGAGAAGTGCCAGATCTATTAACACACAAGCCATTGTGAAGCAGAAGGGAGCTTTGATAATAACTGTTCTCAATATCAGATCTCTTCTAAAACACAGTATCGACATAAAGTTTGATCAAAATATAAATGACAGTGATATAATACTGCTAACTGAAACACAACTTCTTCCTCAAAGTGATGACAAGGAAATCAGAAATAATTTAATACCATATATATTACACAGGTACGATCATGTTTCTGACAAATTTTGTAGTTTAGCTGTTTGTACAAAAAACAAATTTGAAGTTGAAGAATATGAATATTTTCCAGCTCTAAATGCTGTTAAGTTTGTTGTTCTTGAGACAATGACACATTTTAGACAAAAAATTGTACTTGTATATAGAAAACAAAGCTGTAATATCTTACATTTTCTTGAAGGGATCAGATATCTTCTTCTTAGTAATAACATTAATATACTTCTTGGTGATTTTAATATAAACTATTTCAATAGTAATGACATAAAAGCACTTCAATCATTGATGGATTCTCTTAATTATATACAAGTTGTTCAGAGTCCTACATTTATTTCTTCTGGAAGTTTATTAGACCATGTTTATATAAGATCAATGACATTACAAATGGTTGAACACTCAATAGTTCCTGTTTACTATTCTGATCATGATGCCGTTAAAGTGAGAATAAATGTAAGCTGATTACAGTTGCATATAATTATTGTTAATATTGCATGCATTATAAAATGAATATTGATGAATATTGATCTGATTAATCTCTTTGATAGCAGAAAATATAGTTAACATATGAAATGATATGAGATGATGTACATGTATGATTATGAGATATTATAAATGGGTAAGAAATTTATCTTCTTTTTAGTATATACTCCATTTCAATAATATAGCTTTCTCACTAATGTAAAATATCAGATAAGATGACTATAATTATATCCCACTCTTTGTGGGATATTTTGTTGCACATTTCTTCAAGGTTTTTTGAGGTAAGTTAGATGATATTATCGCTCGCTCATGTATACCTATTTCTCTTATTAAGTTTTACTTATTTATACTTTCTTTTGCAGAGCTCAAAAAACAAAGAACTACATGTAGGCACTTCATGCTTTACAGAATTATTTGCTGAATAATCTTTGTGACAGTGAAGTCAAAGAGGATGATTTATGGTGTTTGCTTCAAGTGCAAGAAAAAGCTCAATTTGTTGGCTTTTTGTGGACCATATATCAATGGACAGCAGTGTTTGCATTATTTGAGATATAAAGTTACTTTAATTCCTGAGAATGACCTACACTGCAATAATGCTATGTATAAATAATGGTGTTGATCACATCTATTATGTCTGCAGAGATAAGAAAAATTAATGAAAGATTGCAAGAGGCTCACTTCATAATGAAATATATACAAACTTGCATTACAATAACTATAAATGGTTATGCGATGGTATGGATTACTGATGGATAGTCTGCAGTTAACTTATATAATGACTTGATTATTATTGTTTTATAAAGTCGAGAAAGATAAATCCAACAAGGTTGCTGTTGAAACACAATACAATTGCATTCCTCATGGCATTAGAAAAGATCATAAGGAGAACTCATTACAAGTATAAGCTTATGATAGATTACCAAAAAAGATACTAAAAAAAGGATAAGGAGACTCTGCAAGCAGGGTACGAAAAAGAAAGTGAAATCATTTACATTTACATATACCCAAATAAGAGTAGTCCCTCTCTTCGAGGCTTTATATGTGCTCTGGTTGTGTTCAAGTTGTTATTACTCAAGTTCATATTGTCAAGTAGCTCTTCCGATCAAGTTCATCATGCAGGATGGTTTACGCAAAGAACGGACGGTTACGTACAATGGCGATAAAGTGGGATTATTGCGATTAAGAACTTCTATAACTAACAGCAGCAATTCTTCAATTTTATACGCATCCATAAATGTCCACATAGACGATTAGCAAAATCGCAGTGTAGAAATATTGAAAACTCAACTTCTTATTATTAAGCTTATTCTGACGATAAGCTAACGCGGTACTGAGATTACATTCATTGCTAAAATATCTAGCTTGATTTTCAACACTCTGTACAAATTATAAAAACGTTGATAACATACCTTTTATTACTAGTCATTGATTGTATAAAAATTCCAGTCCGTATGATGTTGAATTATTAAATTTACGCTTGGTAGAAAACATAGTGATGTGTCCAACTTTTAGCGAACTCTAAAAGCTTTACATGAAGTAGCAAGCTACTACTACAAAACCAATGCACGCGTGACATCACGCGTGACAATATGCACTTATTGACTCAGTGGGAGGACCGGACGGGAAAATATTTGGCTCTTATGACCGAGAGCCAAATATTTTCCCGTCCGGCCCGACCTAACTCACTTAATAAGTATTTTATAATACGACTAGAAAGCACAAGAATAGTCGAGCAGTGCGAGGTCACTTGAACTCGAGCGGGGCCGGACGGTTTTTCCAGAGCGGCTCACGTCAACCCGTCCCGTCGCGCTCACGTTACTTTGCGATTCTATTTTCTGTAGGATTGCGTCAGCGGGGCTGTACGGTCATATTATAGATAAATTTATTCATTGCTGATCCTGATCCGCAGCTGAACTCCAGCTACATTTTGCTACTGCTTGTCAAAGTGGCCATTGCATTGTTACAAAAGTCGCCGGAGGGTGGGTTTAGGTGGCCGGAAAATCCGAGCGAGGCAGGGGTAAAATGAAAAAACTTTGCATCCGTCGTTTTTTTTTTTCGAAAAATTCATTTTACACAGGTTGCATGGGATTTAGTAACACAGAAGTGCCAATTCCTTATATTGATTATCAATTTTCTTTTTACAGCAGTAATCACATGCAGTCCTCGACTGTCTATTTTTTAAATCACATATGTACTAGATCGTTGCCTTAGTAGTCTCTCGTAGGGGAAGGGTGGGCCAGAGGTAGAAGATAAGCTAAGATACAACACTCCCTTATTTTAACGACTCCTAAAATTGACCCGTAGGCCAATTACTGACGAGATTTCCGTCGGAGTCCATGCCACGTTATCGTTGTGATATCCTTGAATTAAATATTGCAAGCCGGTGTCCCAGTCTTTTCGCAAGAATATTTTACAAAGTTTTTCAGACCTTTGTTTTCAGAAAACGAAATTTTTTTTAATAAAGAAAACTTTAAAATACACCGCTGATCAGACAGCTGAATGAGGAGGTAAGAAAGCTAAGTGAAGATGGAAAGAAACGGCCAGCCCTTGATTTTGAACCCAGAGACTACTCCCGCCTGCCTGAAATTCCATAAACTTTTTGTAGACCTTAAATGAACAGGTAATAAAAAAATTAAAAATAAATGAAATCGTTTTCAGGAGATTCTGGACTTTTTTTAACTTTAAAGTTTGGTGATAATGGCTATAAATAAGTCAAAAATTTGGTCAAACATTTTTTAAATAAACCTTGCGTGACGCATTCACTAAAACCCCTGAGGGGGACTCCCATATAAAAATGATGGGGGTCATCTCGTCGTACCTTTAAGGGGTCAAAATTTGTAGATTAGTGCCGCTTGGGTACTAAAATCTGAAATGACCTCAATTAGAATTATCGTGGTAACTTTTAGGGTATAAAGTCTAATAAATATGACAGAATATGACATATGTTGTTTTAGAATTGGTACCTCTTAGGGGTAAAGGTTATTTTGAGCCACGCCCATCAAACAAGAGTCTGGTATCTTTTAGGGTATTTTCAAAAATTTCCGACACGTACCCCTGTCAGTTTTGTAATAATAATAATAATAATAATAGTAATAATAATAATGATAATAATAATAATAATAATAGTAATGAAAAAATCTTTATTAACAAATTCTCAAATAATAATAATAATAATAATAATAATAATAATAATAATAATTACTTGGCTCAGGACACAGATTTCGTTTGAACTCTTAAGATCGGTACATGCATGCGTTAGAGGTTCGCGAACGCCGTTTCGTAGCAAGATAGAGCAATCCTTAGACTGTAAAATAAATGTAGCTAGTGCGGATATTTGAAATACACAGTTTATATGCTTTTATACTCAGGACGTTTTATGGACACTGGTTTAGCCGATTTGATAAAAAAAAAAAAGCAAGGCTGATAAACGGTACGGAAACGACTATATTTGTAAAAAATCCAATATTTCGAAAGGCACAGCCTTTCTTCTTCAGGGTCTTAAGACAATAACTCGTAAGGCAAAAAAACGTTACAATTTAAATTTAAAAGGGGGCGGGGGATAAAATATGATACTATGACAGCATAAACTGAAGTGACAAAGTAAATGTAAATAACCGTAAATAACCGCACTGGGATTACAAAATTTAAATAAGAAAGGAAAAACGAAATGAATTCTGGTAGTAGTAGTCAAATGACGTCATCGTGCAAATAGCCTATTAATCATATAAATCATTGTACTCTGACCCATTGCGGTCACAAATACAAATACAACTAGCGGTTCCATATTGGAATTGAAGTGCTGCCACATTTGGAAGTTTTAATTTCGGCCTCGTGTAGTGATTATTAAGTTTTGCCGTTAAAACTTAGTTGTTGTGGAATTAGTGATGTAAGGGCTACGTCACGAATGTCAATTATCAATCAAGTAACTTGGAATACGTCTTCGTGAAATTCAGGAAGAATTACTTAGTGATGTATGCTTGACATCATAAATGAATATTACAAGTTATAAAAGAACGAAATGTCACTCAAACAAGTCTCAAACACTTCTTACCCATAACAAACATTCGAACGCACTTAATAATCCCTGATTACTGCTAGTAATAATAATAATAAATTTATACCGCGCTATTTCCCCACGGTTCAATAGTGCTTTACAATGGGATAAAAATAAAATAAAATAAGATAAGATAAAGAAAAAAAAATGATAAATTAACTATAAGCATGACAAAAAGAATAAAAAATGCTTGTACTACTTATGATTATCGTAAGCTTGTGAAAAAAAAAGAAAAGTCTTAAGCTTGTGATTAAAATTGTTCACTCTGGTGCACTTCTTTGGAATCCAGCAAGGAGTTCCAAAGTGATAGAGCCGCAACTGAAAATGAACGCCTACCATAAGTTTTCAAATTCAAACGGTGGTTTCGCGAGAAGATTTTTGCTACACGAACGAAAAACTCTTGATGGTTGATATTCTGTTAAGAGATTCATGATATAGCATAGCAGTAAACTTTAACGTGCTTTAAAGGTGATGAAAAGAATCTTAAAATTGATAGGCTGTGTTCAATTGGCAGCCAGTGAAGATCGATGAGGAGTGGTGTCCCGGGTCTGCCTTCCCCAAGACCAAATCAAAGTGAAAAGTTTCCGCAAAGGTGATTCCTTAAAAAAATACTTTGATTTTGCCATCTATAATATATCTTTTCTAGACTTGAGTTTCTTCAAAACGTTTTCGCAAATACACAATTTTGTTGTATACAAATTTTATCTGAAATGTAATTTGATAGGAAGCTTAGCAAATTTCCGCCGGTTTTCCGTGGTGTGGACTCTTAGGCCCCGTTTACACGGGTCCGGACAAATTTTTGCACGGACAAAAACTTGCACGGTTAGTTTCACCTTGCGTTTACACGGGACCGGCGGAACTGGGCGAATTTTACACACCACTGCAATCTGTAACAGAATTTGCACGGATCCATGTAAACGCTTGGTCTAGGAACAAAATTCGTCCGTGCAAAAATTTGTCTGGACCCATGTAAACGGGACCTTATTTACCACGATTTGCGTCGTTACAAGGTCAAATTGTTGTGGACTCACGAGGGGCAGCCAAGTGAGTCAGCAACAAATTTTAACCATGTGAAGATGTAAACCGTGGTAAATAAGAGTCCATACCACAGAAAACCGGTGGAAATCTGTTTTCTTTAATCTTTTTTTTTTACCACAATATTTACAAATTGCGTGATGTTAGCGTCAGCACCGTTGTCTGCCAGAGCACTTTCATTTACCACCCGCATTGACCAATCAGATTGCGAGATTAACAGCAATTGTGGTAAAATGTTTCTTTTTATGACCATGAATATAAAAATATTTTTTTGACATAACTACCTAGAGTAGACTTTTGACATTTATAGTTGTATGAATCGGATCCTATTCCGAGGGTCTCAATGGGGTTGACCGTTAGCCGTAAAACGGCCCAAAATGTAGTAATTGGGCGTAAAAATCGGAAAATTTAAACGTTATGTTGAAATATGAGTTTATGTATTGCCCAAAATGGTCCTAAGACGTGAAATGTGTTTTGCAACAATGGGAATTAATTTTTTAAACTTTTAAAATAGAAATTAATTTTTAACACAACAAAAAAATTAATCGTTAGCTGTAAAAAGGCCGACAGTTAATCGTAAAACCCACCACCTCATTGAGGCGTTGTCTGAAACGAAAGTCACTGTTTTCAAGGTTTATTCTCCACGGGTAAACGTTCGTTCTTGAGAAACAACAGTAGAACGGAATTCCATTTGCACCGAATCACCTTCGTAGCCAATAGCGACAAAATCGATAACCTGTTCATTACGCTTCCCGTATTCACAGGAGGGGAAGGAGGAAAATTCAGGCGCGCGAGAACGCGAAGGGCGGGCGAAGAAGAACTTTCCCCCTTCTTGGCGCGCCCTTCGCGTTCTCGCGCGCCTGAATTCCCCGCCCTTCTTCTCCCCATTCGAACGCCTGCCATGCACGCTGAATCTAAGGAAACAAAAAATCTGTCAATCAATTTGTGAAGAAAAGAAGAAAGTAACCAATAAAAATATATTCTTGGTCAACATTGTCAATCAATCTCTTTTATAGCCAATAGCTTATTTTCCACGTGACTTTGACAGACAAGGCGGATGAATACTCTGAAACACTGCATTAAAAACTGCGTAGTTCTGGAAAGCTGCCTGGTCGTTGAGAAGTGAGAGTTTGTACGAGAAACATGTGTAAGTTTTACGTAAAAGTTAAGCACTCAATCACTTTCTCCGCTTTTAGAACGCTATTTCTCACTTGATTTCTAGCAATTTATCATGTTTTAAGTTATTAAATGGTTTCTGACGGCAAAAAATCTCGCTCATTTTCTATTGCGCAGTTCGTAATTCACCTTAATTAACTGGAATAAAAAGTCGTAAAATTATTTCTATTGCAAATCTTGCTTAAACGACCATGTTTAAAGTAGTACACAAGTTCTCATTGAATTTTTAACTAACATTTGTTTTCATTTTTGATATTCATGTAAAATGTTCTGTACAAAAAGTGTTAAAACTTGTTACAATTGTAGAAATAACGATTGCGTAGTAACTAATTTTGTTTGTCATATTGTTGTTTAGCGTATTACAGCACTACCACCAGTCGTTGTTGTTCAGGTTAGTATGTTTTAATTAGTTCCTTTTATCCTAAAAATAGGAAATTATCTTAGTTTTGTGCGCACCCTACAATTAGAGATGAAGGAATTCAGCGGGACAAAACGGCTGAAAATCGAGCCTTAGAGTCAGCACGAAGACCAAAAAGTCTTAAATATAATACGTGACAAGCTAAAAGCATCTTCATGGCACATTTTGGTACTTTGTTTTGCGTTGGTCTGTAGAAGTACGACATTTCTACTGTTTATGGAGCTGTTCGCATTAAATTGAAATGGAGGACAATTTGGGTACATTTGACAACCTGGGCAATTTGAATAATCCTGCTATTAAACTATGAAAAAACATGAATGACTTCCAGTCCTCCGTTTGCAGTTTCTGCTCTCTAAAAACATCCAGTTATTGCAATTTTGGGCGGGAAAATGGGTTTTGTTATGCAAATAATATATACCGTGATGCATTTCTGGGATTTACGATCTACGATGGACACAACCATGAACAGATGTAAACTTTGGTCGACAAAAGTGAACAAAATAATGTGGATCAACAAAAGAGAAGAATATATTGATTTAGATGTGAACGTGACATTAATGGTTAAAATCAGCCATGCATCTTGTTTTGACAAGTAAGCTTACACAGACTCTTTTTTAGGCTTATAGAACCATTTTTATAAGAAAGTACCAATTCATTGTTGAGGCCGAGCTAAGAACGTACACAGACTGAAGTTTGAAAGTTACAAAACTCTTTATTTACCATGTTAACAATAAGCTTCATCCAATACGTATTCAGAAGGCCCTAAAAGGTTGTAAAATGCATGGTTATTGTAATTTGCCTATTTTTGGACTAGGAAATTGGGATTAATAGGTCACTGGAACTGGGAATCCCAATCACAAAATTTGGAATGGGGAAACATTTGTATACATTCCACAGCATATATAGTAAACACTCAATAACATTCCTAAAATGATAGAAAAGCTTATGAAATAATTTTTATTCAGTAAAAGTCTTAAACCAAACTAGCACAGTTGCTCAATGTCCTCAGAATGTTTTTTTTAACCTTGTGTGTCAGTGATTTAATTACACACCAACAGCACAGCTGTGACTAAGGATTCTCAAACAATCATGATATACCTACTAACTCACATGCATTATACATGTGCCTGTAGATCGGAAACATCAATCACACGTGGATAGGATAATTTCACACACCTGACTCACAATTTCAGACTACTTTGTTCATTAACGATTAACATGAAAAATTAAATTCAAATAAGTTAACTGGCAATTAAACTGTAGTTGGAGATTTTGCTATGATGTCACCAAGATCTCAGTAATCTCGCCAAGGTATGCGTGATCTCATTCAGATAATTACTATATTGGCAAGAATGTGCCAAGCTTTTGAACACTGCGATATTTGGCAACTTTCAGAAATCATCAGAACATCTTCGGGAATCTTCAGAAATGTTCGGAAGTTGTTGGAACATCTTTGGCAATGTTCGGGATGTTGTCAGAAATTTAGGTAATATGAATACAAAAGTCTCATGCATTTGACTTAGGAGAAGTTGGCAGGTATATCACGAGGCAAGATGGCAGTGAACACTGATGAATCTCTTTAACTGTACTCATAGAAATCCAGTACATTTCCACAAATAATCTAGTAAATAGTTACAGAAAATAATTATTGTAAATTGGACATTCCTTCGAACTATTCTCCAAAAGAACTGAAAAAAGCAATTAGTTACCGATGAGTGGATTAGAATGATCCAACACAATATTTCACTTTTGTCAGTCTTCACAAAAAAAATTAATTTGTTTATCCACTCTAATGCCATTCACTGGTGGTTTGAACCCCAGCTACAATCCTGCAAGTGGCACATTCAGATTGCATAGTAACGGGAGAGGCAGAGAGAATATAGGGGGGCTAAAGACAACATGAAAATGTTGGAGAATGAAAAAAACATTAGCCCCTCGTGTCTAACAGATGGACAGAAAATCAAAAAATCAATGTGCCCGCCAACAATAAAGTTTCATTTAGCAATAATTGAACTGTTCCAAAACAAAAACACAACCATGTGAAGCAGATTCAGTGAACATGGGCCTTTTAAAATTTGGGAGTACAGACAGAATTAACTAAAAATTGTAGATTGCACATTTAAGTCACCCTTCAAAACTATTTTTAATTGTGACTGATATCAACAGTATCCCTTCATATTAATTATATTAACAGCAATTAATTAAAATGGTTAACCTTGTTAATAAAATATTGCTATTGTAATAGCCTGAAAAAGTCATGAAAAAGTCATGCACTGCGATTGAAGGGCTCCTGGCGAGAATGTTCTGAGGTTTTTGGAAAATTTTTACTAAATTATCTTCAGTTTTTGGCATCAAAAGGCACAAGCTTCCCAAGCTCTACATACATGGTGTATGTGACAGCTTGTGTACATAGAGAAATGTATGGGAAAATCACAGATTCTCTAAAATTGGGTAAATAACTATCTATTTTTGAAATAAAGTTTACCTATCTCAAATGTGTCGCTTACTTGTGTCTTGCATCGAATTTGAAGCCATTCCGACACCATTTAGCAAAGTTATTCAAAGTCGTTGTCTCCCCTTCTAAAAAAATGGAAAGGCAGACCACTGCATCGATTGCTGGCCAGAGGTCACTCCACAAATTGCTCTCTCCTTGAAAGGAAAAGTCCCAAATTGCAATAAAAGTAACAGTTCCATAGAGCTCAATAAATTTCACTCCACATGCGTGCGCTTCGGCGGTCAAAAGACTTGTAAAGAACGAGATATTTTCCTTTAAATTCGTCTATTCAGCTTTCCAGATATGCTTGTGACCGACCAGGCACCAACGGTGTTACTCAACGATAAGTATCTGGTTTCATCCTAAACTCTGATTGGTCCATTTGAACCAAGTCACGCACTGACAACATGACCCTCCACCAGAGGGAAAGGTACATTTTGTCACGAATCAAGTGTCACACTAGGGCTCCCAAGGCATGTTTTCTGAAAACTGTATTGTTTGCAATAGCCAATCACAGCCATGTTTACATATGTCGGGGAAAAACCACGTAAAGATAAATCTGACACCTCCACGTGCAGAGGAAAGCAAGATATTTGCGAGCATTCAAGAGTTTCAGTCGACTTTATTCGAAAATTTTCCTTGAATTATCACAATAAGTTTGCTCCATCATATTAGTTCCCTGCATGCATTTGCATTCAAAATGTGTGAAGCCACAATCATACAATCAATCGCAGCAGCTATCTTCGTCAAAATGACCCTCAACGTAGAGCAAGAAAAAGCGTTGCAGTTTGTGTCGGCGGGTCACAATCTTTTAATTAGTGGACAGGCCGGCATTGGAAAGTCAAGGCTAGTAACACTCATTTACGTTTAGAGAGTTTTGTGTTGTCACGATTGTTCTTCTCCCGCAAAGCCGAAGACATATTTAAGAAAACATATTGAACCAAGACAACGATGGAGTTCAGTAAATTTCAACTGTTAAGCTTAGGGAAAACTACTCAATACAAATTTGAACATGTAAACACGGCTGTGATTGGCTATTGTGAACAATACAGCTTTCAGAAAATATCCCTTGGGAACCCTAGTGTGACACTTGATTTGCGACAAGTGTCACTTAGGGGTATAAATTAAAAATTATGGTCTCACTAACTGTTCAGGACAAAAAAAGACTATTTTTACCCATACAAGTATTACTTATGATTTTGTTCAAAGAAATATCTATGTAAGAAAAACCAAAATTGAACGGGTGAGTGGAATAAAGCCCCAAGAGACTTTTAAATCAACTGTTAGATTCTCCTTCCAGTTTGTCTTGTACCGGTATATGCTCATGTTACAAAGGGAGAATTTGGTTTCAGATCAGGGATCACTTAAGGCCTTATTTCAGTTTGGGATAAGAGTCTAAGTGACTCCTGATCTAAAGCCAAATTATCCCTTTATTGCATGAGCATATACAAGACAGACTGTAAGGAGAATCTAGCAGTTGATCAGAATTCACTTGGGGCTTATTCCACTCACCCCTTCAAATGGCATTCATACTTTGTTTAAAAAGGCAGAGTTTTACTCCGATTAGTCTGGTTTGGATGTTTCAGGTGCCTCTTTAACTTTTAATTTTTAACTTTTAGTTTTATTTTTGATTATTTGTATTTTAAGGGTTTTTTTTAATAAATTTATTCTGATTTATGTATTTTTTTCGAAGATATTAGCTCAATAGAGCTACTCTAAAAATTCGAGGTTAAATAAAGTTATGTATGTATATATGTGTATGCTTTCATTATTGATGACACTGGTGACCATTTGTGGGAAAACTATTTACCAAGACAATGGATGTTTGTAACTTCACCATTCTTTTGTTACAAGTGGCTTAAAACAGGCAACCAAGTGGTTGTCAGAAGACTGGGTTGTAATTCTGAGGATGTTTTACTCACAAACCATCCAAAGAACTCTACCTCAAAACCTTGCCATTTAAACTTTAGATGCTAGCTGTTATGGGGGGTGAATAGGTTAGTGCATCGGCAGATTTGGTCTTCAAAAGTGCATGGATTTCAGATTTTAGCAATAAATTAAGTAAATTAGTTGATTTGAAAATTACCGTGGATTGCGGATCAGCCTATAAAAATGTTGGTCCAGATTCCAGACTTTGTGTATCTAGAAGTTTGGATTGTGAATCTAATCATTAATTTATTGGTCAGTCTTAACTTGGACAATGTGTTGGTGTTCTGTCAACTACTTTTTTCAGTTTCACCAGCAAAGATAAAAAACGTCTAGCAAAGTCTAAATACTGCACACGAAAAATCAAACAAATATCTCAAATATATATACTTGTGTGCAGTATATTTATACTGCCAAAATTGTTCAAATAATGTGGATCCAGATTTGAACAAAAATAATGTCAGATTAACAGATTGGGCCAAAAATAGCTTGGATTGGCAGATTTCCATACCCCTATTCACCCTGCTTTTGTTAATGCTATGTTGCTTTTTGTCGCTGAGGATCTTTATAAAACAAAGCAAACAAACCTTATTTATATTCTGTAAATATGCACATAACCACAGCTTAACACAACCAAATAAAAGTAGCAAAAAGCAGAGTTTTTACAAGTGGTACACGAGGTTTGCCTTAGCCCAACTGGAGATCTCCACTATAAAAGTGGTTTGGCATCCTTAGAAAACCAGGGACAGATAATTGGTATGAAATATTCATGCAAGCATAGTTTATAAGAAAACAGGAGAGGCCCTGGCCACTTAGCTTTACCAAATAAGTGCATTTCTCTTGTTAGGAGGGGGTGCACCTCTAAGGAATGACATAACCACATTTTTTTTCTTTTCTTTGCTGAAAACTAATTATATTGGAAAGATGCAGGTCATCTCAGGGGGGGGGGGGGCACACCCCCTGCACCTCCCCCAGATCCGCCCCTGCACCCCCCAGATCCGCCCCTGCACCACACTCATGCTAGCAATAAATATATGTAATATGCAAATAGCATCAAAATGACAAAACAAATAGATCAGTTTTCTTTGTTTTACATTGAAATTTTATTGCCTTTAAATTTTACACAGGATTTCCCAAAATAACAGCATATTTTTCTATACAACAAGTGGGACGTAAGTATTTTCTTTAGACAAATTTCCTCTTAATTTGTTACTTTATGAACAAAGAATTTATGACAATATTCTGCTACACAACACTATTAATTTTGTTTTCAACAATCTTGTGGGATATTGTCCAAAGCAAACAATAAATTATAATGTACATGTCATAGTTCAAAATGAAATTCAGGTGAAAATGGTTTTAACATAGTTTGATTCTTAATTTTGTTTTGTCTCATAACCATAATTATTAATTTTGTAATAAAATTATTATCAATCATTATGACTAGTCGACAAATTCAATTCAGAGCTTTGAGACTTACTACAAAACTGTCCAAGATTTCAGGATTAGACCAAAATTTTCCAAAACCCACAATTTTCTAAAAACGATTTGCCACCTGTGAAAGCAGACAACAGAACATTTAGATCAAAAACTTATGCTAAAACATTTATTTCTTTTAGAAAACACTGAACAACTGTTGCCACCATGGGGTAAGTTTAGTAAAACTCAAAACAAGGAATCAGAGAATTAACTCTATGTGTAAATTATAGTACTAAGGTGAACCCATAAATTTTCCTGTACTGAGCGTTAGCTCTAGTAAGGAAATGAGGGATCACACAGGGAAACAAAAAAATCTTTGACCTCTGTGGGAATGAACCCACGACCTCCGGATTAGATGTTCCGCCGCTCTACCACTTGAGCTACGAGGCCGTACGAGAGCAGATCATCGTTAATAAGGAGTGACGGAAGATCTAATTCAGAGATCGTGGGTTTGAATCCCACCAAAGTCAAAGATTTTTTTCTTTCCCTTGTGTGGTCCCTCATTTCCTCACTAGGACTAATGCTCAGTACAGGGAAATTTATGGGTTTACCTTAGCACTATAATTTACACACAAAGTTAATTCTCTGATTCCTTATTTGTATCACCAGTGCTATGTGGCTCAACATTTATTTGTACCTAAAACTGTAAAAGTGTGCTATTACGTTTTCAATACATTTTGGAGCTATTATTTGGACAATGTTAAAACATCTGAACAGAAATCACTCATGATATTGAATATACATTTAAAAGAAGCAAATTATATGGAACAACTTTAAGAATATTTATACAAAACATTGTACTTATTACTGAGACTTCACTTCACATTTGCAAAAGAATCATTAAAACCAACCTTACTAAAGAAACAGTAAAAAAAATTGTCATGAGTTGATACTTTATAAAAAAGCTATCAGCGCTTATCATAGCAATAGTTAAACAGAAATATGATAAAGATATCTGAGATTCAATACAAAAAATCAGTTGCATCGTGATCATGTGATGTAAACAAAAGTGTAAACTAGCAGTAATCAGAGATTATGGAGACACGTTCAAAGCAACTTCCGGCAGAAATGAGCCCCTCAAAAAAGCAATAGGGGCAGCCATTGAGAAGACCAGACACCAAAAAATCTTAAATTTTACTGCATGTAAGCCACAGGAAAACCAACACAAAATTAGGATTGTGTTCTTCAAACACAATAATATTTATTACTAGCACATAGGTAAAATTAATTTTTAGAGTATCGCAGCTCATGCTAACCAGCCAAAAAATTTTACCTTGGCCATGTCTTGATTATGAGTGCTCAAAATATTAAAATAATACAGTTGAACCTCTCTAATACAGCCAGACACCGAAGGGACAGAGCAAAGTGTCCATACTAGAGAAGTGTCTGTATTATAGAGGTCACCACAATGATCTCACGTCAGTTTTTGTTCAGTAACTAAAAAAAGGGTCACACTGGTCTTTTAACTGCATCTAAATCGATTATAATATACAGCATTGAGACACTGTCTATCAATAGTGTACTACATTGTAAAATTTTCAGCTACATAAGGTATACGAATCACTGTTTTAAAACAAAACGAACTACAACGCAATGCTGCATGCGAATAAGTAATATAAAGTACAATCCTAAAAACGTCTTACGATATATGTTTGTAACCACAAACAGGAAATTGTATCACTTACTCAAAGTATCATCACCTGATCACCGGAATGTCCATAATACAGAGGTTAAGTTTATATGAATTTGCTCTCTGGGGCCAAGATTAAGTGTCCGTTATCCGTATTAGAGAGGATCCGTATTATAGAGGTCTTTTCTAAAGAAAATATGTGAGAATTTTGTCGGGACACAGGAAAGTGTCTGTAATAGAGAGGTGTCCATATTAGAGAGATGTCCGTAAAGAGAGGTTCGACTGTAGTAACAATATAAGCAAAAATATCATTTTCCACTTTGCAAAAAATTGTTGGGAGAGTTGAATGAAGATTATTAAAGTTGGAATCTTTCAATAATTTATTGTGACATGTCATTTTCTTTTTTTTAGAATGGGACCGCAATATTTGGGATCTACTTAATAAAAGATTCCCCCAAAAAAAAGGTAACCACGGCTCTTAATTATGACAAAAAGGTAATCCTATGACTTCCTTTCTTCCTTCCAAATACTTCAATAATATTTTGAGCAAATACAATAAATTTAAAATAAATATTAATGATATTTTATTACAGTAATATTTATCTCCTTTAATGTTTATCAAAGTTGCATATATAATTATGCATTTTAGGCATCCTTAACTGATAAATGAATTCTATCTAAATATTCCAGGCTGTTAATTTTCTTCTAACCAGTGAGCACTAAATTGTTCACCCATAACATTTCATTGCCTTTGTGTACAATCTATTCTCTAGCTAAATATAACTCTTTAACACCTTGTCAGTGTAATATCAAGTGGTGTCATTGGTTAGTCACAGCTGTTATAAATGACAGCCCACTGGATCTTCACAGTTGCAACATACAGTACAGTTTGCCAGTACCTTTATATTATCTGGATGTTTTTAAAGTGGGCTAATCAAAGAGGCAGGTACAAAAGTCAGAATGGATTAACTCAGATCAGATCAGACCAGATCCAGTCCAGGTCTGATCAACACGGGATGACCTGGATTGACTCGGATCATAAAGCTTACTTGATTTTAATCTGCAACTGGGTAAAAAAAAAAATTTCTCATTTCACTTTTTTTATGATCCAAGTCAACCTCCGTTGATCTGACCTGGACTGGATGCAGTCCAATGCAATCAGAGTTGATCCATTCCAACTTTTGTACCTCCCTCTAATTAAAGAGAAAATATATTACAACCTTTCAGTCATTGGTAGAAACAAATCTGTCTTAAGATCATAAGCACATGTCGATACTATGTTATAAATGAGTCATGTACAACACAAACTGTAGTGCTAAATATACAATCAACAATATTTAATGACGGTAAGTATAATATAAAGAACAAGAGGCCATGTATAGCGTATACTTGTGCCAGTCAAAATACAGGTGATTCCTGAGAGGTATGGTCCTGAATATTGTGAATTGAAGGAAATTCTAGGGCTTTTTGCCAATGCAGTTGCCTTGACAGCAAAAATTTGTATGTGTAATGTAAATTACTGAAGAACAAAAACTTATGTAAAAGAGCAACAAACAATAAAACTCAAATTTGTTTTTGCCTTTACTTGTAAAATGGTACTGACCACACCAAACCTCAAGTATTGTGGGGTCAAAATTCTCTCACAGACTGCATGCGTGTGTATTCTCGTACCCACATCTATGCACACAATGCACAAAAGTAGATACAAAAACACAGGAACAAAAAGAAAAACAGAGGGCAAACCTTCACTCACCACCATACCAGGATGAGTAATTATACAGATCAACAAGAACATTATCAGCTAAGGTAGATAACACCCTCTGATATTTGCATGATTGTTGATATCATATGCGACTATTTCCTGTGTAAACACATACTGCACCATTTTGTTAACCCATGAAAACTCGCTTGCTCACTCCATCACTAAGCTATAAAGTGACGTAATAAAATTAATGCTAAATGTTACGAACATGTTTCTGAACTTAAAACATGAATCCAACAACAACAATAACTAATTCGTTGCAAATGAACATAAACAACAACCTTCAAGATGTTTCACATTTAAAGTCTTCAATGTGCAATATTACAGACTGCTTCTTATACAAATCAACACTACCATGTTTTTGTTGTTATCAACAACTAATTCTTTTGATTTCATAAAAACCTTTTTTCAAATCTTGAAGACACCGGTACTAGTCATCAGTGCACAGTTGATCCACTGAACTGTTCGTACATTGGTAAATAAATCATTGTTTAATTTCTAATATTATGTTTCAATATAAGTGATAGCCAACACAAACTACGCCAGTAAATAAAATGAATATTGGCCACACTGACTTTAAAAGATAATAGTACTTTTATCTTGCACCAAGCTTCTGTCAGAAATCAACATTACAGACTACTTCCTGTATAAGTCAATGCTACCATTTTTTTGTTCTTATTAACAACTACATGTAACTCTTTTGACAAAAACTTTTTTTCAGATCATGAACAGAACAGTACAAGTGATGATCAACATTACCCAGATCACTCTTCTTACATTGGTAAACAAAATCATTCCTTAATTTCTAATATTTGTGTTATCAATTGAAAATGACTGATACATGTAACCAACACAAACCGTGCCAGTAAATAAAATGAATATCAAGTACTGCATTAACTTTAAAAAGATAATAGTACTTTTATCTTGCACCAAGCTTCTGTCAGAAATCAACATTACAGACTACTACCTGTATAAGTCAACGCTACCATTTTTTGTTCTCATTAACAACTACATGTAACTCTTTTGACAAAAACTTTTTTTCAGATCATGAACAGAACAGTACAAGTGATGATCAACATTACCTATATCACTCTTCTTACATTGGTAAACAAAATCATTGCTTAATTTCTAATATTTGTTATCAAAATGACTGATACATGCAACCAACACAAACCGTGCCAGTAAATAAAATGAATATCAACTACTGCATTAACTTTAAAAAGATAATAGTACTTTCATCTTACACCAAGCTTCTGTCAGAAATCAACATTACAGACTACTTCCTGTATAAGTCAATGCTACCATTTTTTGTTCTTATTAACAACTACATGTAACTTTTTTGACAAAAACGTTTTTCAGATCATGAACAGAACAGTACAAGTGATGATCAACATTACCCAGATCACTCTTCTTACATTGGTAAACAAAATCATTGCTTAATTTCTAATATTGCGTTATCAAAATGACTGATACATGCAACCAACACAAACTGTACCAGTAAATAAAATGAATATCAAGTACTGCATTAACTTTAAAAAGATAATAGTACTTTTATCTTGCACCAAGCTTCTGTCAGAAATCAACATTACAGACTACTTCCTGTATAAGTCAATGCTACCATTTTTTGTTCTCATTAACAACTACATGTAACTCTTTTGACAAAAACTTTTTTTCAGATCATGAACAGAACAGTACAAGTGATGATCAACATTACCTACATCACTCTTCTTACATTGGTAAACAAAATCATTGCTTAATTTCTAATATTTGTGTTATCAAAATGACTGATACATGCAACCAACACAAACCGTGCCAGTAAATAAAATGAATATCAACTACTGCATTAACTTTAAAAAGATAATAGTACTTTCATCTTGCACCAAGCTTCTGTCAGAAATCAACATTACAGACTACTTCCTGTATAAGTCAATGCTACCATTTTTTGTTCTTATTAAGAACTACATGTAACTCTTTTGACAAAAACTTTTTTCAGATCATGAACAGAACAGTACAAGTGATGATCATCATTACCCAGATCACTCTTCTTACATTGGTAAACAAAATCATTGCTTAATTTCTAATATTTGTGTTATCAATTGAAAATGACTGATACATGTAACCAACACAAACTGTGCCAGTAAATAAAATGAATATCAAGTACTGCATTAACTTTAAAAAGATAATAGTACTTTTATCTTGAACCAAGCTTCTGTCAGAAATCAACATTACAGACTACTTCCTGTATAAGTCAATGCTACCATTTTTTGTTCTTATTAACAACTACATGTAACTCTTTTGACAAAAACTTTTTTTCAGATCATGAACAGAACAGTACAAGTGATGATCAACATTACCCAGATCACTCTTCTTACATTGGTAAACAAAATTATTGCTTAATTTCTAATATTGCGTTATCAAAATGACTGATACATGCAACCAACACAAACCGTGCCAGTAAATAAAATGAATATCAACTACTGCATTAACTTTAAAAAGATAATAGTACTTTTATCTTGCACCAAGCTTCTGTCAGAAATCAACATTGCAGACTACTTCCTGTATAAGTCAATGCTACCATTTTTTGTTCTTATTAACAACTACATGTAACTCTTTTGACAATTTTTTTTTTTGCAGACGATGAAGACAACAGTAATGACCAATATGATCCAGACCACTCTCCATATATGGGTAAACAAATCATTGCTTAATTTATAACAATTTTATTGCGTTATCAAAATGACTGATACATGTAACCAACACCAACCAACACAAACTGCATTAATAAATAAAATGAATATCAACTACACTAACTTTAAAAAGATAATAGTACTTTTATCTTGCACCAAGCTTCTGTCAGAAATCAACATTACAGACTACTTCCTGTATAAGTTAATGCTACCATTTTTTGTTCTTATTAACTACACTTTTGACATAACATTTTTTTCAGATGATGCAGATAACAGTTACGTCCGCAACTATCCGGACAACTCTTTATACATGGGTAAACAAATCATTGCTTAATTTCCAAAATTGTGTTATTAAAATAACTGATAACCAACACAAACTGCACCAGTAAATAAAATGAACATTCACTTAACAATAACATTAACTTTAAAAAGATATTTAGTACTTTTATCTTGCGCCAAGCTTCTGTCAGAAATCAACATTACAGACTACTTCCTGTATAAGTCAATGCTACCATTTTTTGTTCTTATTAACAACTACATGTAACTCTTTTGACAAAAACTTTTTTTCAGATCATGAACAGAACAGTACAAGTGATGATCAACATTACCCAGATCACTCTTCTTACATTGGTAAACAAAATCATTGCTTAATTTCTAATATTTGCGTTATCAAAATGACTGATACATGTAACCAACACAAACTGTGCCAGTAAATAAAATGAATATCAAGTATTGCATTAACTTTAAAAAGATAATGGTACTTTTATCTTGAACCAAGCTTCTGTCAGAAATCAACATTACAGACTACTTCCTGTATAAGTCAATGCTACCATTTTTTGTTCTTATTAACAACTACATGTAACTCTTTTGACAAAAACTTTTTTTCAGATCATGAACAGAACAGTACAAGTGATGATCAAAATTACCCAGATCACTCTTCTTACATTGGTAAACAAAATCATTGCTTAATTTCTAATATTTGCATTATCAAAATGACTGATACATGCAACCAACACAAACCATGCCAGTAAATAAAATGAATATCAAGTACTGCATTAACTTTAAAAAGATAATAGTACTTTTATCTTGCACCAAGCTTCTGTCAGAAATCAACATTATAGACTACTTCCTGTATAAGTCAATGCTACCATTTTTTGTTCTTATTAACAACTACATGTAACTCTTTTGACAAAAACTTTTTTTCAGATCATGAACAGAACAGTACAAGTGATGATCAACATTACCCAGATCACTCTTCTTACATTGGTAAACAAAATCATTGCTTAATTTCTAATATTTGCGTTATCAAAATGACTGATACATGCAACCAACACAAACCGTGCCAGTAAATAAAATGAATATCAAGTACTGCATTAACTTTAAAAAGATAATAGTACTTTTATCTTGCACCAAGCTTCTGTCAGAAATCAACATTACAGACTACTTCCTGTATAAGTCAATGCTACCATTTTTTGTTCTTATTAACAACTACATGCAACTCTTTTGACAAAAACTTTTTTTCAGATCATGAACAGAACAGTACAAGTGATGATCGACATTACCCAGATCACTAATATATAGTACTTTTATCTTGAAGCAACCTTTTGTCAGAAATCAACATTACAGACTACTTCCTGTATAAATCAACACTATTCCACATTAATTATTTATAACCACATCTGACCTATCAGAGATGTAATGTGTGGTTCCAGAAAATATCCATACCTCCCCCACGGATGGTCAATGAAAATTCCAAGGGGGAGGGGGGGGCTAATAGGCAGAAATTTCCGAGGGGTTCGGGGCTGTCCACATGAAAAATTTGTCCGGAGGGTAAGAAAATTCACTGAAAAAATCGTAAGCAAGGCACAAAGTAAACTTATTATACAGCAAAATCATTATTCAGAATGGCTGGCTAAAAAAATATTTTGAACAGCTTGTGCTGAACAGCTAAACGGCAGATCAAGAAAAATTTCGAATGGCTGGCTATAAACGACTAATAATCACTTTATTTAAGTGTCAAGGTATTTAGCGCACGAGCACTAATTGGGGACACTAAATAAAGAAACAAATATTCAAATATTCATTTTAAAAATCCCAACTGGCAGGAGGCAAACCAGTTGGCTATTTTACAAGCGTGGTCGAGGAGTTGAACTCGGGTCTGCCGTGAAACAACTCCAGCAAGTGGTAAGAGCGGGACTTGAACCCGGGACCTCCGGATTTCAAGTCCAACGCCCTAACCACTCGACCACGCTGCCTCCTCAAAATCCAAAAATCTTGAGCGAACAATCAAAGACACAAAGGGATATACAGTTGTGAAGAAATTTGACCGACAGCAACAAAGGTACAAAGGCGGTCTTTGAATGATAAGATGTCAATATCGGCAAGTTGTAATACACCCACGAAAAAAAATTATCCGAATTTTTAAAGAAGACAAACGGTTATACAAAACAATAGCTAGTGTGCCAAACACCCAAACAAAAGCGGTCAAAAACAGGTTGAAGACCAGAGTTTTCTGACAACAAGCGTGCAAAAAACAAAATGATTCTTGGGTCACTGTTTGGGTCATTTACACTCAGTTGCCGACAGCAACAATTAAAATCAAAACCAGAGCCTTTTTCGGTCTTAAAATCAAAACTCTTCATTAAAAAGTAAATTGCAGGCTTAATGATTACATTTACCAAGCACTTTTAATATCAAGGACGATAAAACCATCAGTTCGAGCACTGTATGTACTAACCGAAGCGGAGCGGAACTCTGCGTTTTGCTAAAATTTGCATACGAAACAGTGTTGGTAATGCAACACACTTTTTGACTGTCCGCTTCTAAGAATTCTCTGTTTTCTTTGTAGTTTTGCTGGACAAAATTAAGACTAAGCTTTTCCAAATTCCCTGCTTTCATTTCCAAATATCGTTTCAGCAATAGAATGACTAAGTGCTCTGGAGGTGCTTCGCATCTCTTTTTGAAAAGCAAGATGTCTATATCCAAAAGGTTTCAAATTACTTTTGACATGTGCAAATTGCGTGGTGAGCGAACAAAATGACTAGAGCTCTTTGGAGAGCCGTAAAAATGGCTGGAAAACTTTTTAATCGTTTGTCAACAGATAAGTGTGGCCGTTAGTTTTTGTCTAAATGGATACAAACATTAGCTGTTCAAACAGCTGAGTATTTTTTCTGATCAGCCTAGCTGTCGAACGGCTGAAGATGTTTTTCCAACAGCTAGCAGCAGCCGTTCGAACGGCTGAAGATTTTTTTTGAACAGCTAGCAGCAGCCTTTCTAACGGCTGAAGATTTTTTCGAACAGCTAGCAGCAGCCATTTGACCGAACAGCCTCCTGCCGTTCATGAACGCCGGGCAAGTGAACAGCTTCAACGACTTGAACAGATAGCTGTTAGCATCATTTTCATGTGAGAGGTCTCTTATGTTGTGTGTAAACCAAGTGAACGTTTTTTTTAGCATGACACAGTTGGAAATTTGAAAAGGGTAAAAAGAAAAGTCAGAAATTCCTGGGGGGTGGGGGGTCATCAAAGAACCCCCTGGAATGGAAATTCCAGTGGGGTGGGGGGGGGGGGGTCTAAATTGAAAGACCATCCGTGGGGGAGGTATGGATATTTTCTGGAACCACACAATACATTGGGGAGTTAAAAATACACTGAGGAATTAAAAAAGTTTACAAATGATGTTCCTATAATTATAATTATAATTATAATTATACTGTACAGTATAGTACATTTTTTATCTCACTCAATACTTTCCGTATTCAAAAGATAAAACCAATATGATTACACTAACCTTAAAAACATATTACTTTTGTCTTGATACAAACACACTTTATCATGTTACAAACAGGTGAACAGTCACTTGAAAAAAAATCATGTTAGAGCAATTAAAACTTCAAACATCATTACTATTAATTCCCTTAATAACAATGTTGACTTCACAGTAACATCAATGAATTTATTTTTCAGCTTTCCAAAGAAGGTCAAAAAGAAAAGGTAAAAATACATGTATCCTTGCTAAAAAGGATATTCCTACAAATTAATGTTAAGCAATATAAATTTTCTTCTTTTACATTGTTCTAAAGTATATTCCATATGCTCATGTACATAATCATCAAAAGATCTCACAAATTTCCTTTTTCTAGTAATTATATTTCATGACATAAAACTACACTCAAAGCTCCCTGTATGGACACTCTCATAATATGACAGCTCTACTTACAGCCATCTTCAGTTGACAAAACCGTGTTTCCCTTCTCTCTTACAAGAGTCATTACCAGTAGCCAGCTGTAGGTAGACACTTACTGTTTCCCGAGCCTATTTACTTACAGCAGCTTCAATTACATTTTCAGATTACTGAAAACCAATCATTATCAACCTATTACTCTAGGAAACAATATTAGAACAAAATGTGTAACCTTTAAACTTTTTAACTTAGTGTAATCAAAAGAAATGAACTTATCTGTTACATATCCTGCCCATGTACCTTAAAACATCTCTTGTTATCATGCAACATTAGATCCCACAAATCACATGAATGCTTACTTCTGCAATACTTTCACTTCCATAAAAAACAACATATCTATTAAGAAATCTTGTTGAATACCACTCTATACTTTAGTTACTTGGTAACTTCTTGAAATCCACTGCTCGTGTCATGACACACAAAAATCTTCAATCTTGCTCTAAAAGACAAAATTTTCATATTAGAGACAACTGATAACACTTCCAATAGAGGATTAAAAGGTACAAGATAGCAAGACAATATAAATTAAATAGAGGACTAAAGTGCAACATACTTTCCTACACTATTTATAACAAAATTTATACTACTTCAGTCTACCTTTTGCCAAGACACATTAATCAGCCAAAAAAATCTCACTTTTTCCACACAACAACATTTAACACAGAAAAACCAAACATTTTTTATACAGTTGAACCTCTCTAATATGAACACCAAAGGGACAGGGCAAAGTGTCCGTCCATATAAGACATGTGTCTGTTATATAGACGTAACCACGATGACATCACCTTGAAGACTCTTTGAAGACTCCACTGACAGTTTTTAAGTGTTCAATAACTAAAAACAGGCCCACACTCATCTTTTAACTGCATCTACCGGTAAATTGATTAATATACAGCAATGAGACACTGTTTTCAAATAAAACAAACTACAAAGTAATGGTGCATGTAAAAAACTAGTACCAGTATAAAGTTCAATTTTGAAAATGTCTTTCGATTTATGTTTCTTACCACAAACGGAAAATTGTATTACATAAATTATCATCGCCTGATCACAGGAGTATTCATAATCAGGGTTTGAGCCAGGCTGCACCATTACATCAATCCCACAGTACAATTTACATTGTCTCTTAGAAAAACAAACAAGCGGACAATCAATCCCCTTGAACATCTGCCCAGAAAATGGCCTATAAAAAAGATACAATAAAGTCCTAGATTCCAAAAACATTGAGAAAACAATTTTTGCCGTTTGTATCGACGATTTTGCTGTAAAAGGCTCTCTCTCAAATCGAGAAAATTTAAAAAAAAAAGCCATGTGATTCAAAATCGCCCTATAATGCATTGTCAACTAAAACATATTCATCATGTAGGCTAATGGTTTGTGCCTCAGGGAAAATTCAAAATGATGGTTTTCATTGGGTTTACAGTTACTGTCCCTCTGAAATGAAAAATGTGACCTCTCACAGGAAAACGATACTAACAGATGCCGTTCGAACGGCATGAACGCACGGCTAGTGAACGGATGATGAACGGCTGAATAAATATTATGAACGGCTAGCGGTGAACGGAAGAACGGCTAAAGAACAAATTTGAACGGCTGGCTGTGAACGGATGAACGGCTAAAGAAAAAAATTGAACGGCTGGCTATGAACAGATGAACGGCTTAAGAAATAATTCGAACGGCTGCCAGTGAACGGATGAACAGCTAAAGGAAAAAATACTTCGAGCAACTTGCAGTGAAGTGAACGGCCTAACGATTAAAAGAAAACACTCAGTTGCCGACAGCGAAAATCAAAACATAAATGTTTTAGAATCTAAAAATCTAAACTCTTCAAGTAAATTAATCGCTAATTGTTACATTTAAAACAAGAACATTATTTAATTGACGATAAAAACACATGTTTGTCGACGGGCATTGAACGTCAAGTGAAAGTTGAAAGCATGCAACTCATATTCACCGAAGCACAACATTTTTCTGTAATTTGCATACCAAACGATTTTCAGGAAACGCTACACACTTTTTGTCAGCCAATCGCGCGATTGTTTCAACAATTGGGCCTCTTTACACTGGGCAAGTAAAAAGTGAACGCACTTGACTTAGTAATCATTAAAGTCGGCAAATTGAAAGAATTCAAGTAAGACTTCTGCAAAACCATCGAAACTCAAGTCGACTTATTGTGCCATGGGGCGGATCACCATGCCAATCAAGCCAATTAACTTCATTTCTTCGCAAACATCGTGGCATCACTGATTTCGACTGTTTAGTGACCTTTGGTAATTGGTAGCTGCAAGTTGTTTTCGAAATAATTATTATCAAATTATTGTCAAACGATGGCCATGAAGGACACGATTCGCCAATTCCTTCGAATTTGATCCTTATGCATATGACAACGATGTCTTTGTCGAGTGTATTCGCGCAAGACATCATCATCAAAATTGAACATTTGAACAGTTAATTCTACAATTTACAGCTTGTGAATCATTAATTGGTTATGTTATTTTGGCCCGAAGTCCCAAATGCAGTAGTCACGCAAAATTCATGTGTAAAATTATTTCTACACTTCATATTTACTTATTATTAAAATAAATCTTGAATGGAACTAAAAATTATAATCGAAATTAAAGACGGTAGGGAACGTTCGGTAGGCAGAAAATAAAAATTAAACCCTTTTTGTCCCCTTAAACCTTTGCCGAAGGGACAAATTGTCCCTCACTCATCAAATCCTGGCTCAAACCCTACATAATCAAGACATTAAGTTGATGATGAATTTCCTCTCTGGTGCCAAGATTTAGTGTTCATTGTCTGTATTAGAAAAGGTCCGTATTATAGAGATTTTATTAAGAAAAAATGTGAGAATTTTCTTGGGACATACATGTAGAAAACTGTATTAGACAGGTGTCCATAAGGAGACGTTCAACTGTAATCTCTAACTAATGTACAGTGAAACTTGTATTAAGCGGACACCCTCGAGACTCTTGCTGGTGTCTGCTTAAAAGAGGTGCCCACTGTAAACAGGTCCATTTTACATTAAATATCAAAATAGGAACAAAATCTCTATAACTCACTAACACAACATTAAAAACAAGAAATATTTCACTATTCAACTTTTCAATATACATTGAAATGACTAATGTCATTCAAAAAAACAAATACAACATACATCTGTACTTCAACTTTTTTCTTCTTTATATTCCAATGTCAGCAGTAATATTTAAGTTGTACAAATTATTCCTAGAAAGGAACAAAAGAGTGTCAAATCAATCAATCCTATCAAACTTTCTAAATAACTTTCTTGTACTTTACAGCCCTGCGAAAGAACAAACTATTACACAATTGTGGACAAACCACCATCTGTGAGTATCAAAAGACCTCTGCAGCTTATATAGTTTGTTTTCTCAATAAACGTAACATGATCTTACTACATGTAAATTCTTTAAAATTTCACCTTACAATATACACCAACATTTTTTTATGTAACCATAACTTGAAAGTGCCTAAGTACATGTATAATGTAAAAATGTGAATTTTCTTAACTCAAAATACACATTACTAGAAGCATTAGTACTTCTCCAAAAAACAATTTGTGATTTGAACAAAATCCAATGTTTTAAACTTTCAAAAACATTCAAATTAATTTTCCTACCATTTTTCTAAACCATCTCCCCCAGTTTTTCCTTGGAAACAAAGCAGCTTTCTCATCATGTGCAATACGTATACCTGTAAACAGGAGTTGACCTCCTGAATTATTTCTCTGTATTTCATAAGTAACACCCTAAAATTAAAGCCAGAAAATACCTTGCAGTGAGATGCAACAACCAAAATGACATAAATATGCACACAATATTCTGTGGGGGGGGGGGGGGGGAGCTCCCATATGAAAGGGGCAGGGATGCTCCCATATGAAAGGGGCAGGGATGCTCCCATATGAAAGGGGCAGGGATGCTCGTCAGAAATTTTAAATTAAACCCCTAAAGGAGAGCAATCTGAGTGGGCATCGCCCAAGCTTTTTTTTTTACCTTAAAAGAGACCATTTTAAGACACAGACAAATAAAAAATACTGTATTTCTTCGCATGCAACCCTAAATGAGACCTTGATGGCTAAATATAATAGCATTTTACCCAGAATACTCTAAATGAGACCAAAATCCAAAATTTACACCCCTAACTGACACGAGGAGCATCCCTGTCTCTTTCATATGGGAGTTCCCCCCCCCCCAGGGGGGTGGAACAGTTGATTAAACACTCATTGACAACCCTCTTTGCATAGACCAAAACAGGAAATTGAGATGGGGAGCAAAGAAAGACATTTTGCTATTTGATGATCTTTAAAGAGCACGATTTTTGTTGCTCATGAAAAAAACTGAACAAAAGTTAAAAAATATTAACAACGTTTCCTCATCAGTCATCCATCCAAATTGTAATTCCACCTGACAAGCCTTAACTTCTATAATAGACAAACAAAAGAAATTTATCCCTTTCCTATGTCTTTTCACATAAGGTCATGTAGTAATATGTACCTTCACATAATAATATCAACATTTTTTACATGTAGGTTATCCACACTTTAACAAAAGACAAACAGCAAAATCTCTTGAGAAGATCACCTACACAACTATATTAAAAAAACAAACCATACATGTACAACCTAAAAAAACACTAGCTTCTATATTTAATAAAAAACATACCTTCAAATTATGTGTTTCTTTTATTCTCTTGACATAATGTAACTGACATAAAAACACTCTTTCTCCAAGCTTCTTTCAACAAATATAATAATATCAATCTATTAGTACATGTCAAGATTTAAACTTGCTCATACATAATTATATCGTGTTAGTGCATATTTTTACTCTAATATACCATATAATTTGGTGTTACATTGTTCTTATTATAAGCAGATCTATAGTTCCAGAAAATATCCATATAATTATCCTTTTATAGGTCTTAAACCGATGGTAATTCAAAATTCCAACACAGATCCTAGATGAGGATCTTAAAACCCAAAGTTTTCTTAAGAGAACTATACAAACTCGAATTTTCGGAAGACGCAATTAAAATCATTAAACCTTTTATGAAGAAACAGCATCAATAAAAAACATATTAATCTTATTCAATCATTACAATATTTTTAACAGGGAACGAAATTGCGCCTGATCACTCGCCAAACTGATTATGCGCCTAAGTTTTCTATGCTGGCGACCAAGATTCGAAAGTTAGTCACCACATTGGCGACCAGAACCCTTTGCTTCATCCTACCTTTATGTATTGTGAAATTAAATAAAGCTTGAAGGTAGATAAATTAGTGCGAATGACGAGGTTTGCAGCAAACCCAACACGAACCTCTACGAAGTGAACGTGCCACCAGTTGAGCCAGCGAGAATCGCGAGAATCCACACACCAACCTCGTTCCCAGGGGCTTCTCCGTTTTCAAAATGGCGAAGCGCCGCCATATTGAATATCGAGAAGACCCTGGGGACGAGGTTGTTTTATCCACCATCTTGGATATTTCAGAAGCTACGTTGTATACTGCCTGTATATGTATACTGTGCATATAAATGTCCCTTTTCCTAACAGTGCCCATTGCAGTCTCAGAATACACTCTCATTTGGTCAATTTTTTTTTGTTTAATTGTTTTTGGGGAAAACAATGCCTACAAACTTTTTGCACTTGGCAACCACTTGGGAATATATAAGCTTATAGACCCCTTTACGATTCCCAGGGCATGCCGGGTAATCAGGACAAGATGGTGTAAAAATCAAAAGTTTGTATGATAACTCAAAGTCATTTAATTGTTGCAAATTGGATATATTTGTCATTTTACCTTTGAAAAATGTAACTCTTGAGCTTAAAGATACTACACACTAAATCTGGAGTGCATAGCAGTCATTTGTTACTTTTTAGAAAACCTGTTTTTTTCCATACATTTTCTGTAATCAGGCAACACAAAAATTACATAAAATGTATAGAAGACGTCACTTTTCCTGAAAAGTGACAAAGGACTGCCGTGCACTCCAGATTTAGTGTGTAGTATCCTTAAGCTCAAGAGTTACATTTTTCAAAGGTAAAATGACAAATATATCCAATTTGCAACAATTAAATGACTTTGAGTTCTCATACAAACTTTTGATTTTTCCACCACCTTGTCCTGATTACCCAGCATGTCCTAGCAACCGCAAACAAGTCTATTTACAAGCCACAAATCTCTCCTAAAGAAAACAGTTAATTTCGTGCCCTGAAATAATTTGTACAACAAATAACATCAATAATTAATCACCATAATTTCTTTTAAACACTGTTTTACCTTCTTCTTCTATCAATTTCCTACTACAATCATGTTTAATAAACAAGACCATAAACAATGCAGACGCTGCCAGATGATCAAAAAAAAAGAGAAGGCATTTAATAGGTAAGAAAAAAAATGCACACTTGCACATCATTCAGAAAAATTATACTTTTCCCTCTCAATATACAATGCTGTACTCTAGCACAACTTAGTTGCCCTTCACAGCTTACTTTTATCTTCAAGCAACATTAAAAATTACTTTTAGTTTTTGTACGTAAAATTACCACCTCACTTGAATCAAAATGTCACCCATGGCCAACCACTTTCTTCGAAAAAATTTTGCAACTTGTACGAAACATGTTTTCTTAAATAATGTTATAAAACTTTAACCCAGCTGTGACCATTTTTGCCTCATCATTCGCTTTAGTCCTCTCTCTTCGAACTTTCTGCTGTGATTAGCTGGAAAAGCTAAAAATGTTTAAAAGATGTTGACTGCTTAGCTTTTCAACATTGCTACTTTCCGATTCACTAATAATAAAAGAGGGTCCTGAAGAAGTAAAATGAGAACTACAATTGGCCTTTTTTCACCCTGGGAAATGGCATTTTGAGTCACTAGGATTGGGATTTGCTCACTGGGAATCACAAAAAAAGAAAAATCGAAATGGGAATAGGACAGTTGTCTTTAAGCATGTCCAATCAATGCTTAACTGGTCTTAAGTACTCTAACTAATTCCCTTAGTTTCACAAACATCAGAACTGTTAAAAGTGCCTATTTTATGTCAATTCTACAATAGAAATATCAGAATATTTTATTTTTTCCCTTGTCTTGCAGTCAACAATATTTCTCTACAGCAACACATGTTAAAAACACACAGATTCCAACCCCATGTGGTGGAAAATAGGGAGTAATCATTAGCACCAGAGGTGCTATCCTGAGCACCAAATGCATAAGCTTCTAGGGTGGTCCAAGGGCATGGCCCCTGGGAAAATTTGTGAATTTACGTTCTCTCAAGTGCCATTTCCTGCATTTTGACATCATTTCAGCCTGATTATCCAAAAATCAGGAGAATTCAGTAAAAATTGGGAGAGCGGGAGGCAAGACATCAAATCGGGATAGTTGCAATCTCTGAAAACAACATGGCTGGATGTCAAACTACCTGCAAACAACAGGAATGTGGAGTGGCAGGAAAATATCACCTGATATGCGGAGCAGAATATTACCTGATATGCAGATCTGAAAAAAAGAGCTAGTATGAAAAACACTAGGATTTTTCCTGAATTCTGCCAGTGGGAATGGGATTTAGATCCTCGGAAATAGGATTTCGAAAAAAATTGGGCTGGGAAATGGGATGGTACCCCCACCTCCTCCCCTTTTCAGGACCCTTATAAAACCTTTCTTCTGTCATTGACATTGCCAAACAACAAGCATTCTTAAATCTACGTCACCAAGTGAGCCTGTCTGCCTAAATCAGCAGAAAGAATTATAAAATAATCTTGTTTTATACAAATTGTAATTTTTTTTTGTGGAAGGTCCTTGGCTGACATTTGAATTCATGTGAGGAAATAAAAAAATGGATTATGGCCACTTGAAAGGACCTACATCAAGAAAATTTGAACATTTTGACGTCAAAACAGCCTCAAACAAACACTAAAGGGAGCGATTCCAGAATACCCCGCAAATTAGATTCATCTTATGTATATGTGTCAGGGGCCACATTCACAAAGCCCTCCTAAGTTAAGACATAATTCTAAATACTGTTTCTTAACAATAGCCTATTGTTGGAATGATAATAGACTATTGTTAAGAAACAATACTTACAATATCTTAACTTAGCAAGGCTACATGAATCCGGCACCAGAACTCTTTGAAGAACGAGGCATGATGAAACAATGAGTACTATTATTATTCAATATGATGCAGACTTAACTTGTAGGTATTCTACAGCTTAGCCCTACAAATGTTTACATACCCTCTCACACAATTGTCACTATGTACATAAGTTATGTGTGGATAATCTGACACCATCCTGGATTGGCACATATACAGACATTACTATAAATCAATGTAAGCTTACCAATGTAATTTATGATCAAGCAGATTTACTCCCCGGGGGGGGGGGGGGTACCCAACAAAGTTTTGTACGGGGATGCTCCGCCCCAAGGTCCAAACCCTTACCCTTTCACATACCGATTTTGACAGGAAAAGGTACCCCTTTCATATACCTTTCCATGAAAATGGTACCCCTTTCATATACCTTTCATTGAAAATGGTACCCCTTTCATATAGCCTTGACTTGCGTCTGTTTGATGTATTTTGAAAGGCGCTTTTTATAATACTTAAATGGCAGATTTTCCTACCCTTTTTTATACTTCAACTTGTGTTTCCCCTACCTTTTCCTATACTTCGTGAAATCCCTACCCTTTCATATACTTCAACCCGTGAAATCCCTACCCTTTCATATACCTCCAGCCTCAAAAAGGTACCCCTTTCGGGCGGAGCATCCCCGTATAGCCCATTATAGGGAGTACCCCCCCCCCCCCCCCCGGGATATACTCTCCATTAAAATAGAGTAATACAACGGCTTCTCTTATAATATTTAACGAATAGGTAGACCTTTCAAACTTCACAACTAAAACTATGATTCATTAACTGTAAAAAAAACCCAAGAAGCTCTTCAGACTCTTCAATTCAACACTATTTTCAAACGCCGCTCTTTCCATCAGATCGAGCGCCTTTAGACCAAGTTAAGCTAAATATAAGCAACCACAGCTACGCAATTTTCAGTCTCATCAAAAACTTACAACATCTAAGTCAACACTTACCTCAACAACAAAAATTTATAAATAGTCAATCTTAATAAGTACATCTCACGGTTATAGACACAAGAAACCAGTAAAAACCACTCTTGCATTTCATACAAATCTCTGTGTCATTACTTACTCTATGATATTTGTCTTCAATTGTCCCTTTCACGAACATATCCATGACCATCCATAGATATCCTCAGACATATTTAGACATCCGCACATATCCTTAAATGTACGTAAACACCCTAACAAATCCGTAGATATACTTAAACATGATGGTAACACTACACACGAATGACCACGAATAACCACAAGTGACCACGAGTACACCACGGCTAACCACCACTAACAATTCATCAAAATATCTTGAAAAACATATTAATAATATTTTACAACCAACATCCTGGTCATTCATCACCACCTCTGGACACTCCTAGCCTGACTTGTGTGTACTGTAAGACACGATCCGTACACATCCCTAGACATCTTAGACATCTACGCACGTACCTGTATGCACTTACGCATTTCAAAAACTGTTAAAAGTTAATAAAAACAAAAACACAATACCCCTTACAATACTAGATCAACTCACTTATTTAAATAACTGAAATCGGCCATATTAAGTAAACCATAATATATATAATAAGTTATAATTTCAGTCATATTACTAGGAGCTAATGTTAATTTTTGTTCTTCTTTTTGACAACCCGGCTCAATTAGCTATGCTAATGCTAACTGCGACTTGTCAATGTTGAAAATATTGTTATATTAATAATGGAATAAAATTGTTGTTGTTAATATCATAAATATCAATATCTACTACCAATAATTATTATTAAAAACTCGATTTGCAACCTGTAATCTATCACTGAAACAACGGCACTTTACCTAGCTCTGTTCCCATTAAATGTCCTCCCTAGGTCGTTGTAACAAGGTTTTCTTTTCTTTATAACACTGTACAGTAAAAAACTGAGTACCTACCCCATTGTACTATTATACTGTTAACGTTTTAAACTTATTTCATTTATTTCCTGTTTAGGATGAAACAAAACTGACTGCATGATCTGCATCCGGTCTTTTATACATCTCTGTTGTGTTCAAAATATATAGATTTACTACAAAGTACATAATTTTTATTTCCGGACTTCTTAAGGAGAGGGATGAATAGGGTATACAAATTCTTCAAATCCGGATCCGCACTACTTCAGAAGTTTCCGCGGTACAAATATACTACAGACGGGTATATATTTGCTTTGTTTTTCTTATGCGGTATTTACATTTTACTCGAAGCTTTCTGCCTTTGCTGGTGGAACTGAAAGAAGTAGTCGACTAAACACCAACATACCGGTCCAAGGCCAACCAAAAAATTAATAATCAGATTCACAATCCGAACACCTAGATCACAAATTCCGCAATCCGAGCCAAAATTGTCGGCTGATCCACGATCCACCGTAATTTTCAAATTCGAGAATCCGCTTAATTTATATTTAATCCGTGCGCCTTTCAACGTCAAATCCACCGATCCGCGAACCTATTCACCCCCCTCCCCCCCCCCCACCTTAAAATAATAAAGCTTACAACCGACATGTACTAAGTTGTAATCAGTGCCGCATTGAAATTAATTCTAAAATAGGGGCGTTATACATTTCGACTCTTTGGGTAATCAAATATTTGGGATCCAAATCGAAAAATGTTTCTGCTTCGTGGAGCTTAAATATTTCCCCACAAGGGCAGCATGGCCCCCTGCCCACCCCCTTTTGCCACTTATAATTTATTTGCCAGAAAGCGTACGTAAAGGTATTGCATAGACTGATTCTACTAAACCCATAGACCTCTTTCATAATGGCGGCCGATTTATTTATTCTTTTATATGTATGTTAATTAGCCTCACTGGCCTCGGTAACATGTGCAAAATTCAAAAGAATTTTTACTCTAAAATAAGGCCAGTGAGGCTAATTAACATACATATAAAAGAATAAATAAATCAGCCGCCATTATGAAAGAGGTCTATGAAACAGTTAGTTTCCCATTATAAGCAAAATATCGTGATTTGACAGTGGTCAGCAGATTAATTATGTGCTGACGCCAACCCCGACATAACTATTTAACAATTGAATAAGTGCGCGGCTTTTTTTTATTCATTTGAAAAGGAAATCGCACGACTTCGAGTACATTTACTGACTAATGACTAATTATACGAGAAAGTCGTGCGATTTATTGTTTATAGTATATCGAGACAGTATACATCAACAAAATTACAAGCAGCATATTTTCCGTAATAAATCACGCATCAAACAGCAACCTTCTGAGACCATTCAAAATAGCTTTAGAACTTCTTTGTCCGTATTCGGAGTACTTCGGACCAACTTCAGACATGTTTGGGCCTATTTCCGACACATTCGGAAGTCTCCAGAAGCCTTTACTTATCAAAAATTTAAAAATCATCAACTGAGACAAAAGTAATTGGTACTTCTTCAGAGTACAATTTGAGAGTAATTGTACTGCTCTTTCCCAATCAGTAATTTTGTTGAATGTACTACAATTTACTTAATAACTATTGTAACCGTGTCCCATTATAGGTGGACGGGTTTTGGATTTTTAAAGCTATTAACTCGCCATTCATTTTTTTTAGCTTTTCTTAGCATTCATGTTTCATTTTTGTTTCATTTTGTTCATCGCCAGAAATAGCGGACATGTTCACCGCGCGTGCGCGAGTTTCAGTGGCAATATGGCCGCCAAACACTAGAAGGCTTTGTATGGCACAAATAAAACAAAATCAAATTGGCTGGCTTTTAGCTTACCTGGAATATTTGCCGCATTCCGGGTAAATTTATGAACATCTTTTCAAGTGTTTTTGTAAGCTTGATTTTCCCCACAATTGTTACTGGCCCTGCTTTTCAACAAAACATATTTCCGAAGCTTCGCTCATACAATGCTCTCTATTTTAGAAGCCATTAATGCCGATTTTCACTCAAAACGGGATTTCGAGGCACCATAGTTCGTAAAGTGATGGGGGTAGCCAACTTGCCGCAATCGTCTGAGAAGAAGCACCGACTGAACTGACGATCATCGCATTCTCACTTTCTACGATGGTTCCTTCGCCCTGCTTTTTGCTTTCAAAAATCGTTCTGAGCTGTAAAAATCATTTCTACCAACGGTCCACGCTAAAGTCTTGAAGTTCGCTGTCTTCGAACTGCGATATTTGGGCACAGAATGCTCCAAATTTTGCTGCAAATCTCTCATTCAAAAGCTAAAGTCTTGTTGTTTTCAACTGCGAGCGAATTATTTCGGTCAGTGGTTTCTATATGGGCCTGAATACGCTTTATTTAACACAACCATTTTTGTCGCACCGAAGCACCAAACGAATTTGAGCCCGTAGGGTGGAACAGCGGTGTATACCAATGAAGCGACATCGCAGTGTAAGACGCACGAAAATTCGCTGCTCCAATGTCCCTGATTTCTGGCGATGTAACGTTACAAGTTATATTTATAGCATGTCAATCACAAAAGTTGTCTTTACGTTTACAAAGAACACCCAAAAACAATACAACACGTAGACAGTTCAAAAAAAAGCGATAAAATATGATAAATATGTGATAACAGTTAGCTTACGGTTTCAGGGATACAACAACAAACAAAAATTAAGTAAACAGCGGAGTGATCATTTCAATTTACGTGAAATAATTGCACATATATTTGACTGTTTTGACGTGTTTGCTTCTAAAAATAATAAACGAGGAAAAACTGATAACTGTGTTCCTAATCGTTCTGCCATTATGTTCTCTTTTTCCAGATGATAGTCAACTTGAGGGGACAATCTAGTTATATGGTGTTTTCATTTTTTTTTTGGAGGGGGGGGGGGGGGTGGATATTTTTATCGAATTTTTTTATGATTTCAAAAAGTTAATCGTCAATCATGGGCTCAATTTATAACAAATACAAAGCTTCGTTATCTTCCTACTAACTCGAAATCCAACTCGAAATCCAACTCAAAGTCCAACTCAAAATGCAACTCTCAGTTGAACTCAAACTCAACTCAAACTTCAACTCGAAGTCCAACTCAAACTCGGACGCCAACTCGAGGTATCATTACCTCCATCTCAGACATGCCCCTCTTCACTTATTTTAAACACGACTTTATGGTTACTTGTCTGACTTGTCTCCTTTTCAGAGTTGTGCAGCAACACCTTTACAACCAGAAACAAATCCCGAGTGCACCAGATCTAGAATTAAATTTCGCACCGCGACACAAGCAGTAGTGTACAAAATTTCCATGATAAGACACAGAAGTAAAAAACAAAATCATTTCAATTCTTTCGTATTCCGGCGACAGCATTACGCAACGCTGCATTAATTTACCTACTTCTCATCAACACTTTCACAATCAAACATCCCATTCGCTCCGATTCCCCTTCTTTTTTTTCTCAGTTCTACTTCCCACCACAACCAAACTTAATCGAACTCTTTCGTTTCAATGAGTTCGAAAATCGAAACTCCGATTTCTTCCATTACAATTATTTTTTAGGAGTTCAATTTCGTTCAATGGCCGAAATCAATCGAACGAAACACGATTGATTAAAAAAAACCGGCAAACGATGTACGCCGAGTTTTTCAAGACTTTAATTTTGCATGACAAAAATTTATTTAAATCTCCCATCAGGCCATACATTTGACTGTGGTTTACCTCTGGCATGATCATTCAAAACCACCACTCAAAAGTATCACAATAAACAACTCGTTCTTTACGCCTATAGTTGTTAGCCTAAACTGCTTATCACCAGCTCCACAACTACCTGCTGTCAAACTTCTCCAAGTTTCACGAAAAAAATACAGCGTAACCAAAACTTCATCTCATAACCAGTTTGTACGAATATCACTTCCTAAACACACCATAACCAGCTCGTATCAATGCAACTGCTCAAATAGATTCGCGTAGCAAAACTCGATAACCAGGTTCTGATAACAAGTACGTACCAGTAAAACTCGATAACTAGCTCTGATAACAAGTATCTTCAGGTACAGCTTGACAAACAGGTTCTCGCAACAAGTTTTTACCAGTACAACCTGATAACCACGTTCCGATAACAAGTCTGTACAGTACAACTTTGTTTACCTCAACAACTCCATTTTTGATTGGCTATTAGTACTCGCCTTTCATTGGCTACTTGGTGTTAACGACAATTCTCTGGTCGTTGATTGGTGCCTTTCGATCCTTCTTTTTCCTATAAAAGGCCTCTGAGCTACTCATTACGCATCAGATCTCACTTTTTACGTTGACGGTGATCTGTTCCACCACTGCTTTATCAAAATGAATCAGACACGACTTAAAGGTTACATTCACGATGTATCCTCAACCAAAAAAAGTAGAGTGAAATCCTTTCCCTATTTTGTATTCGCTCTGCAAGTGGACGCATCCTTAAAACGACGTGGTGTCTGTTACGACATTTCTAAACACAAACTGCTCAAAACATTCGAAGACTCGAGGGAACCTGTTGTTCTCCACAACGTTACGCAGAAACGAAGTGTCCGCAATCCATCCGAACATGATATTATAATCAACAAAAGATCCCGGGTGGAGCCTGCAAACAACAACGACATTTCCTTCGAATGTGATCAAGTCCCTCCAGCTGCTCCACAGACCTTCACAACTATGGAAAATATCATCTTATTGGAAGAAAACGAACTGACCTGTGTAAAAGGAATATTGTCTTTCCAACGAGACAGTGTTCAGCAGGTCCCAATGAAAGATGGATCTCTCCTACCTATATTAGATCGATGCACTCTTTCTGACAACACTGGTACACGTCGTCTGACGTTGTGGGGCAGTGCGATTGACGAAGTAGTATCCCACGTATGTTATTCAATCAGAGATGTGCGTGTAAAGGTGTTCAACTCCATGAAATATCTGACATCCACCCCCGCAACGACCTTTACGCTTATCGAAGAGACTTATGAACCCCCATGCGAATCAGAATTCGCAAGTCTTTTTGATGCAGTAACCACCTTCGTCTCAAAAGTTCTCCTAGCAGATAGCTACAAGACTTGGTTGTCGTGCGTTCAATGCGGAAAACAGGTCACCAAAGTCACCTCAAGCATCGATACTCTAATCAAATGCACCAGTTGTAGTACTGTCCAACCTATCTCCTCGTGCAACTTGAAAGGATCGGTTCGTATACAAGTGCAACCAGATGACTATGACCAACCTACCTGGTTAAGGGTGTTTACCTCACCTCTGCAAAAAATGTTCCAACAAGTTTCCTCCACTGTGACACTTGAATCACCAGAAGAAGAAGTCTATACTCAGCTCTTTTTGCTGAAAAACTTTTCCGTTGATTTCAACGAAAACGCATCAATTGTAGAGGACGTTCATTTTTAATCATCATAACATGGAACTTATTACACGTATTTGCCTCGAAGTTCTTTTCTTGCAGAACTAAACATTATATTTTCGTAAGTTTTCCGATTATATTTTCACGTTTCTTTCAACAGGATTAATTTAATGTTTTTGAAAATTTCTGTGAGTTTTTAACAACTTGTTTCTTAAACACAACATCATTTACGTCAAAATTAGTTCATATCATAATAGACAACCCCTCGTTTGCATTTTTTCTTGTTCCTGTTATTAAAAATAGATCAGAAAACGAACACTAATTCAAGAGTAATGAAGAATACAATTTAAATCCAATAGTTGAAAATAGTGGATTTCAATCACAAGTTCCTTTTGCTAGTATTTTCTCTTTATAGAAACACTAGTCGTTGCTTTCACATTTATTATATAAATACTACAAAACATTATTCAATAGCAAACTAACTCAAGTTCCTTTTTGTTCACATTGCTAACACGCGTCCAGTACAACGTACTCAGTTCCATTGGAGAAAAGTTATCGTTTTCAACCGTTATCCCGTCGCTTCTAGACGACAAACAAACAATTGTTGAGTTTCAAAGTAATTTATAGTCACAGTGACTTTCAATTTACAACATTCAATAAAATTTTCAGTTATACAAACAGTCAAGTAGTCATTATTATTTTCGGAAATTAAATCAATCTCTCTACAGTCGACAGGCAAACTTCTCCAGACAAATATCTACAACACTTGCTTGTCGTCCATCCAATGCGGAAAACAGATCACTGAGAATACGTTAACCACAAACACTCTCATCAGATACAGCAGTTGTAGTACTGTGCAACCTGTCTGCTCACTCAGATTGAAAGCTTCGCTTCGCATATAACTGCAACCACATGACGATGATCAACCTATTGCACTACTTCATAACACTTCAATTTATCTTCTTCCCTACTACCAAATTCACCCGCCGTTACTGAACAAAACAACTTCATACAAATACCTCACACAACCATCATCCACTAAACATACCTTCAAAAACTGACCATCTCAACACTATTTATCTTCTCTCCTCTTTTTTACCCAATCTCACCTCCTGCATTTAGTCACTCTCTTACTCCTTTACGTTGCACTCATGACCCGTTTACACATCTCGAAACTTCGCCCAACAATCACATTACTTCATAGCTACCATTACTTGCAAACTATAAACGGCAACTCCAGCCTCGACTTTCCACGCTTTACTCTCATTAACCCTCTTACCGCCCTTTTCCTATTAAACGTCACCAAAATCACTACAAATTACTGCAGACCTTTTATTTTATCCACAAATAAAAACAACAACAAAAGAACTCAACCGTAATTAAAATAATCTCCCAAATAAATCACCGCTTCTTCACTGTTACCACAACCAATGCAAAAATTTATTTAATAACATAAATTAAAACACACACAACTCAAATCACCCGGACCACAAATAACCTTCAAACTCCACAATACTCTCTATCATTCGTCTACAACTGACAGCGTAACCGTTCAAAAACGATTTTCTCTGGCGTAGCACTTGTGACACTTCCTCGCTTCGCCGATAATTACAAACAGCCATTTTGAAAACCGCATTCTTAATTGCACAAATAAACCAAACGCAAAAGCTAAAAAATAATTCCCTCGTTTTATTATCCAACCACTTCATGCAAAATGGAATTACAAGCAGAAAAATTCTCTCTAACAGTGTTTTATAGTTACTCATGCTCATCGCCAGCACAATAGCACTAAATAGAACCAATATCGGAATGTCCATAAACATTATGGACTTCTCTAGCACACGAAAGATCGAAAAGCACTACTCAAAACTATCACAATAAACAACTTGTTCTTTACATCTATAGCTGTTACCATAAAGTACTCATCACCTCCACAACTAGCTACTCTCAAAGTCCCTTCTCTAAATTTCGCGAATAAATTGCAGCGTAACCAAAAGTTCATCTGGTAAGCACTTTGTACGAATATCAGCTCCTATACACATCGTCACAAGCTGGTTCCACTACAACTTGACAAGTGGATTGGGGTAACAAAAATCGATAACCAGGTTCACATAACAAGTTTATACCAGTAAAACTTGATAACTAGCTCTCATAACAAGTATTTTCAGGTACAGCTTGACAAGCACGCTTTCACAACAACTTTTTACGAGTACAACCTGATAACCAGGTTCCAATAACAAGTTTGTACAAGTACAAGTTTGTTTACCTCAACAACTCCATTTTTGATTGGCTATTAGTACTGACCTTTCATTGGCTACTTAGTGTTCACGATAATTTTCTGCTCGTTGATTGGTGCCTTTCGATCCTTCTTTTTCCTATAAAAGGCCTCTCTAGCTACGTATTACGCACCAGATGTCACATTTTACGTTGACGGGGACCTGTTCTACCACTGCTTCGTCAAAATGAATCAGACAACACTTAAGGGTTACATTCACGATGTATCCTCAACCAAAACAAGTAGACTGAAATCCTTCCCCTACTTTGTATTCGCTCTGCAAGTGGACGCATCCTTGAAACGACGTGCTGTCTGCTACGACGTTTCTAAACACAAAGTGCTTAAAACATTCGAAGAGTCGAAAAAACCGGTTGTCCTCCACAATGTGACGCAGAAACGAAGTACCCGCAATCCATCCGAAGATGACCTTATAATCAACAAAAGATCCCGGGTGGAACCTGCAAGCAACAACGACATTTCCTTCGAATTTGCTCCAGTGCCTCCACCTACTTCAGAGACGTTTACAACTATGGAAAATATCATGTTATTGAGTGACAACGAACTGACCTCTGTAAAAGGAATATTGTCTTTCCAACGAGACACTGTTCAGCAGGTCCCAATGAAGGATGGCTTTCTGCTACCTATGTTAGATCGATGCACTCTTACTGACGACACTGGTACACGTCGTCTGACGTTGTGGGGCACTGCCATTGACGAAGTAGTAACCCGCACATGTTATTCAATTAAAGATGTGCGTGTAAAGGTGTTCAACTCCATGAAATATCTGACGTCCACCCCCACAACGACCTTTACGCTTATCGAAGAGACTTATGAACCCCCTTCCGAATCAGAATTCGCAAGTCTTTTTGATGCGGTAACCGCCTTCGTCCCGAAAGTTCTCCTTGCAGATAGCTACAAGACTTGGTTGTCGTGCGTTCAATGCAGAAAACAGATAACCGAGAGTACCTCAAGCGCCGAGACACTAATCAAATGCAGCAGTTGCGGTACAGTGCAACCTCTCTCCTCGTGCAACTTGAAAGCATCGGTTCGTATACAAGTGCAACCAGATGACTATGACCAACCTACCTGGTTAAAGGTCTTTACCTCACCTCTGCAAAAAATGCTCCAACAAGTTTCCTCCACTGTGACACTGCAATTTCCAGAAGAAGAAGTTTATACTCAGCTCTTTTTGCTGAAGAACTTTTTCGTTGATTTCAACGAAAACTCAAAAATTGTAGAGGACGTTCGTTTTCAATCATCATAACTGCTTTTGGAACTTATCAGGCCTATTTGCCTCGAAGTTCTTTTCTTGCAGAGCTACACATTATATTTCCGTAAGTTTTTTCGATTTTATTATCCATAATGTTGTTTTATCAAGATTATTTTTTTTGTGACTTTTCAACAACGTCTTTTTCAAACAAAATATCAGTTATCTTAAAATTAGATCATATACTTATAGACAACCCATCGTTTGCATTTTTTGTTGTTCCTGTTATGAAAAATTGCTCAGAAAACAAAGACTAATTCAAGAATAAAGAAGTATACAATGCAAATTCCAACATTTCGAAAGAGTGGATTTAAATCACAAGTTGCTTTAATTAGTGTTTTACCTTGATAGGAACACTAGTCGTTGCTTTTACGTTCATTATATAAATACTACAAAACGTCATTCAATAGTAAACTAACTCAAGTTACTTTTTGTCTACATTGCTAACACTCGTCCACTTCAACCTACTCAGTTCCGTTAGAGAGAAGTAATCGTTTTCAACAGTTTCAACAGTTACCATGTCGCTTCTAGACGACAAATAAACAATTGTTAAGTTTCAAACTAACTTTTAGTCACAGTGACTTTCAATTTACGACATTTAATAAATTTTTGAGTTATGCAAACAATGAAGTAGTCATCATATCATTGTTTTGGGAAATTAAATTAATCTCCCTACAGTCCCATTTGAAGACATAACGAGCGGATCCGTACCGATAGTTTGCAGTTGTTTCTCAGAAAGAAGTGCTATTTTGTCTTCGCTGTTACTCTTGTTGACTTGAGAAATCGGGAACAAACTGCAGTGGACATCACAGTGGATTTTTGTTTATTACATGTACTAAACAGAAACAATCTCAAAATCATTTTTTCTGTTCACCAGACTGCGTGTCGCCAGATGTTTACATAAAAGAACACAAAAAGTAAGCATTTGGCGACACGCAATCTAGCAATTTTTAGTGGGGGATTGTCAGACCAAAAAGCATTCTCGTCCCCAGAGCCTTCGTTTCGTTTGGTCAGCGGAAAAAACGAAGGGCTCTGGTAACAGTGCCTTCCGGATGTCGTAAAATCCACGACATCCGTTAGCGCATGCCTAATGCATTAATGTACTATTGCGCTTGCTCAATGCCAGAAACCGGAAATAAAAACATCTTTCGTGTGCGCATTCTCGTCCCCAGAGCCCTCGTTTCGTTTGGTTGAGCTTTGGAGACGAGAATGTTGTGTGTGTGGAATGGCGTTCGAAAGGACTGTACAAGACTTAACAATTACAGGAAAACATCGCGCTAAAAAGGAAAGAAGAAAAGCTTTACGTGCTGCTGTTATTTAGAAGAAAGATTATCTTTGTATTTTGCCTACTGGTTTTAGAAATTCCTCGATAAGTCAACCGATTTCTTTCGTTTGGGAGCTGTGTATTTATCGTTCCACCACTGAACGCAATCACGGTGACCAAATCAGTTGATGGGACAGCAAAGTTTGTTGATGGACACGCTGTGGTCATTGATTAGGCTTATTTCATCGAACAGTGGTAAGAAATAACGAGGAATTTTTGTTTTCCATTCGTTTCATGTTATTTTAATTGGGCTTCGAGTGACCTTCGTTTCCCTAGATTTGTATTTCAAGTTGTAGCAAAGAGTACTACCTAA
>JAJGOT010001155.1:0-60524 GCA_022457155.1 Cladopsammia gracilis
TTGACCATTTTTTGTTTTAACCACATTTTGACATAATCAGTGATCACTTGCTGAACAGATGCACTGCAAAGTGGAATCTAATTTTCAACCAGTGGTCAGAGAGAAATTTTGACTCAGAACCTCTGCATTACAAGTCCAGTGCCCTAACCACCAGGCCTCATCTCCTCACTTAAACCCGCTTTAACCCTTTAACTTTCAAGAGTGCCAAAAGTCAAAATTCAAGAAAAACCCCAAATTTCATTTTGTAAAATTATTGAAAAACAAATGATACCATGCAAAAGTACTGCTGAAGAGGTTTCATTTGAATGGTCACACCATAGGATTTCATCCACAGACTCAGAAGTTAGAACAAATGGTACCATGCAAAAGTACTGCTGAAGAGGTTTCATTTGAATGGTCACACCATAGGATTTCATCAACAGACTCAAAAGTTAGAACAAATGGTACCATGCAAAAGTACTGCAAAAGAGGTTTCATTTGAATGGTCACACCATAGGATTTCATCAACAGACTCAAAAGTTAGAACAAATGGTACCATGCAAAAGTACTGCTGAAGAGGTTTCATTTGAATGGTCACACCATAGGATTTCATCAACAAAAGTTAGAATAATACTCAAAAGTTAGAATAATACATGTCTTCATAATTGACTGGTGGCAGGAGAAAGGGTTGAAAAATGTTCACTGTTTTGTGACATTTACATGAGTTGTGATTATTCTCTTTAGAGTTGTCTCTGTTGGTGGAGACGGCATGTTTCATGAAGTACTGAATGGTCTTGTCATAAGAGCACAGCAGGATGCCATGTTGAATTCAATGTCACATGACTTTCAACCTGTACCTCTGAACATTCCCATAGGAATTATTCCTGCTGGGTCAACAGATGCCATAGCTTTCTGCACAACAGGAAACAATGATCCAGTGACATCGGCTCTTCACATTATATTAGGTGAGCAAAACAGAGCTCTGTTTACATGGATCTATTTACCCCGCATAACTGCGAGGCCAACTTCAAATTTGATTCAATATACAATCAACTACCGGTATCTCTAAAATGGACACCCTCGGGACCAACGCCAGGTGTCCGTCTTATAGAGGTGACAATAAGGGAGAGTTGACTGTGCAGTCAAACCTCCATGGGCGACTAAGGGACATCAACATGGCGGCCAAAAATTCAAAATTTTAATAACATCAAAAATCTCATTGTATTCACTATAAGTGCTATTAAATCGACTTATAAGCATCATTCTATAATTCAAAAATAACTTTCAACTGGTTCAATTTTGTTTATTTTCATGGCTTATCTAAAACAGGGTGACGAATTGCATGACACATTTAATAGCTGCTTTACAAATAGGCCATTTGCACGATGACGTCATATGACTACAACTACCAGAATCCTTCAGTTTTTTGTTTTGTAGTGCAAATTAGAGCTATTGTTATTTAAACCGCACTGGGATTACAAAATTTAAATAAGAAAGGAAAAACGAAATGAATTCTGGTAGTTGTAGTCAAATGACGCCATCGTGCAAATGGCCTATTGAAAGCAAAACGTCGTTAAAACCTGCAACTTTTTGTTAAAGATTCCACATACCTGAAGTTTTTTTTGATGTCATGTGCAAACACTCTATCAATAGTTTTGTTATAATTACTTGGGGGAGACATCAAACTAAATGCTGGTGACAAATGGAAGTTTAACTGTGGTATCTGTTCGAAGCTGGTCAAGAGCAACTATGTGGGAATTCAGTGTATCTTTTTCCTACAATGTTGAATTAACAAATCGAAGTTTTTTTTCTTTTATCATAAGGTGATATGCAACCGCTGGATGTCTGCTGTGTCAAAAGAAAGAATGAAGTGTTACGCTACAGCGTTGTCATGGCAGCATATGGATTCTTTGGTGATGTTATGCAAGACAGCGAGAAGCTTCGCTGGATGGGACCCAAAAGATATGATATTTCTGGTTTTAAAAAGTTCATGTCAAACAAGTAAGTGTAAAAAGATAATTCAGGGCTGCAAATAATTATTTTTCTTGAAAGGACATAATTTTGTCCGACTTGGGTGCACCATTTTGGTCGGACAAACGAAAAATTTGGTCGGACATCACATTATTTACCATGCATTACAAGCGGGCATACATGACGTATTCGATGCTCGAGGGTTTGCAGTGCATTATAGGGCGATTTCAAACACGGTCAGTCATTTGCAAGTTTTCCGGACAGAGAGAGGAACAGGAAACCCCCTGCCCCCTGAATTCCTTAGGAGAGGGGGACTGAGGAGACCCCCTGCCCCTGAATTCCTTGGGAGAGGGGAACAGGAGACCCCCCTGTCCCCCGCTTCCTTAGGAGAGGGGGACAGGAGAATCCCCCTCCCCCCCCCCCCCCGCTATAGTATTCATTTTTAAGATGCTTGAAATAAATCAAATCAAAAATCAAATCAAATCAATTTATTTGAATGTCAAAGTATTTAGTACGCGAGTACTAATTGTGGACACTTTCCAGATCTAATTGGAATTTGGAAGTGTTGGTTTTTGAGGAGAGGGGAAAACCGGAGTACCCGGAGAAAAACCTCTCGGAGCAAGGAGAGAACCAACAACAAACTCAACCCACATATGGCGCCGAGGCCAGGAATCGAACCCGGGCCACATTGGTGGGAGGCGAGTGCTCTCACCACTGCGCCACCCCTGCTCCCCAACAGGCGAGCTGTCCATCAACCTTCCAAGATCAAGTGTTGCCATAATTTACAGGATTTTTTCATTTTTTCATTTTTTTGTAACAGGGGGTATGAAGGTGTAGTAACATTTCTACCAGCTCAAAATGGAGAGAGTGGTCCTCAAGATAGAAGTAGATGCCGTGCTGGGTGAGTTATTAGGATGGGCCATTCCTGTCATAATTGATGCTACAATACTGGGAATTTTTTGCTTTTGTTTTGGTTTAACCACACTCAACTGAAAGCTGCTCTATTCGAGGAAGTAATACTCAACACTCGTGTTTTTGTCGTCTTAGGTGCGAGGTTTGTGACTCAGGCCTACAACCAAACTCTGAAGAGCATTCTACAGGTTAGTAAACCAATCAGGAGCTAAATCCCACGTTTCTCAATATTGTTATTAAGGTCCGGCTTAAACGTCGCATTTCTTCCATGTCTGATTCAGTCCATTGAAGTATCGATGTAGTTAGCACAAATTTGCTTATTAGAGACACCATAAACGCAGAAAGTGTTATTTTCTTCGCCTTTCAATATAAACATGCGAACCTCAAACAGTTTCGTTTTTCACTGTCGCAATTATCTGATAGCGGACGTCTCATAATGGTGTTCCGAATCGTAGTTTGATCAGTGCCGCATTTTTGTCGAACAGTCTCCCCAGTCTCCCCACGTTTTTCCCTCTCGTTCACGCGCCGGTTCTTAGCGGTTTCCCGGTCCCGTAATCTTAGCGCCTGTAACAGGCTACACTCTTCCAAACTTTCGACACAAAAACTTTCTACTGCCGATTCAGATGTCGAATTTATGCCGAACGTACAGTTTTAATTAAAATGATTTATTATTGCTCAGTATTTACTTTATCCATTTTACTACAATCAATCAATCCTTTATTTAACGTGGTCGGTGCGCTTAGCTTAAGAGCTACAATCTCGGACGGAATAAAAAGAGATATAACACCTCCCCTCCTCCTCCTCCTCCTTCTCCTCCTCCTCCTCCTGCTGCTGCTGCTGCTAAAAGATACAAAATAAAACTTCATTGGAAGTGTATAAATTTAAGTTAAGCTATAATTAACTACCATGTCTTATGTTTGTACTTCAGCTCCCAACTGGCAGACCATTAGAGGTCGATTTATCAGTGTGATCGGTGCAAACATGTCGTGCGCCTGTGCTAAGAGTCCTGAAGGCTTGTCACCCAGTGCCCATCTAGCTGATGGCTGTCTGGATCTTATACTTGTTAAACATACTTCACGGCTGCAGTACCTCAGACATATGCTTAGAATCAGTTCTAAAGCCGATCAGGTCAGTCTTACTAATAATTTAAGCATTGATACATTTTTTCACAAGCCCAAGAGACCATAGTGAATTATCCCGTGAGACTGGGGCACGTGATATAGGCTACGGGTCCAGAGTCAATTATGGAGACATGTAGTGTACTTCTTACTTTTGAGTCTGATGACGAAATCCTATGGTGTGACCATTCAAATGAAACTTCTTCAGCAGTACTTTTGCATGGTACCATTTGTTCTAACTTTTGAGTCTGTTGATGAAATCCTATGGTGTGACCATTCAAATGAAACCTCTTCAGCAGTACTTTTGCATGGTACCATTTGTTCTAACTTTTGAGTCTGTTGACGAAATCCTATGATGTGACCATTCAAATGAAACCTCTTCAGCAGTACTTTTGCATGGTACCATTTGTTTTTCAATATTTTACAAAATGAAATTTGGGATTTTTCTTGAATTTTGTTCTTTGGAACTCTTGGGAGTGAAGGCTCGCCTCCCACTTTTCAGTTCAAAGTTCCTATAGATGGTCGTTTACAAGAGTTTTAACTGTATTATCTGAGTTGCAAGCATTTGTGAAGATGAAGTTGATTATGCGGAGGATTCTGAAGAATGGCAAAAAATATTGAAGATTAACAAAGGTTCTTCCGGAATTTGTTTTTACATGTATGTCGGTTTGTTAAGGAATCGGCACATAAACGTTACACTTGAACTAGGTCGCCCGGAAATGGATTGCGCGCAGGCGACTGCTAATTCCTTCTTATTGGCCCCTTGTCAGTGAATGAAAAAATGGGAAAGCGTTCCTTTTAGATAATCTAGTTTCAGATTTAGGTATACATGTATTCAGGTTGTTTCAGTGGATTTTCGTGCTAGCTGGAATAGAAATTCGAAAAAAGATCGATCCGTTCTTTTCAATCATCTCCACGTCCCTCAACGAAGGGCCTCTGTCCTCTGTGTTTGCGGATTTTGAACGACCACGTGCTGTAGGCCACTTCGAAAAATACCGTAATAATCTTTTATGTGCAGGCTCAGCCTCATCTGGGTGTAATTATTCAAGTATCCTTTGTTAGAATGGCACAATGGAATTCAGAGTACACAGGAATGCTAGGACGTAGCAGTGTGTTCATATACAAAAGTGCACCGTATGCAAATTGCCAAGAAGTTGAAGCATAGCATGTGCAGTTTGTGCTGAAAATAAAAGAAATTGAAAAAATCAGGCTTACATCAAGCACCACCTAAACCTGCACTTTAAAGAGTAATATGATATTTTTCAAAGTGGCCTATTGATCTGAAACTAGTTTGCAAAGTGGAACGCACAATCTGAAACAAGATTCAGATCCAGTCTGAACGATGTTAAAAGGCGCTATATTAAGTGAATAAATTATTAAATTATTATTATGATACACGTGGACGTGGATCGTTCAGATTGCAATCTAAGGCCCCGTCCACACGTATCCGGATATTTTTGAATCCGCAACTTTTTTGTTGCGGATTGGCCTTCCGTCCACACGTATCCGGCGAATTCGACTCACGAATCCGCAACTTTTTGAATTCGCTCTCCAGAGTGGAAATGTTTGAATACGCTACGAGTACGGTATCGTGTGGACGGTCGAATCCGGATATTTTTGAATACGCTGACGTAACAGTATCAGATCCAGTCTTTCACCGCGCGAATATTCAACATGGCCGACCGAAATGTTATCGCTTCACTTCTACATGGACTTATTTCTAGTCTAATAATGTGTTTACAGTTGAACTTTGATTTGAACTTGGTCTTTGCGTATGCTTTTTGGCAACATTTAAAGGGGAGCCCTGGCTGCTTGAGTGAATCCGGATACGTGTGGACGGGCAAATACGATTCCAATACGCTACGTGTGGACACGAATATTTTCTAATCCGCAACAAAAAAGTTGCGGATTCAATAATATCCGGATACGTGTGGACGGGGCCTAAGGTTGGTTTGTCACTAAATGGAACGGAAAATCGAATTTTCGATCGCAGGATCCGGATTGGTTAGGTCAGTTAAAAGGAACGTAACCTAGGAGACGTATGTGTCAAGGCTACCAGGAATGTAACGAACTATGTATTGCACCCTCATATCTTTCCATACGTTACTTGAATCCGTCTTGTTTCTTCCTCTTATAATAATTTATATACCAACTTACTCTCTCATTTCCCTTTTTTTAATTCAAAAGTTCAACTTTGATTTTGTGGACGTTCACCGCGTGCGGGAGTTTCACTTCCGGCCGCTTTCTGACGACCATGAGACTGGTGACGAGCCTGATGGCCCAGAGGAGCTTGGTACGAGAGAAGATGACGAGGAGCGGCTGGCCGCCAAAACGTCATCATCTACGTCACGACCACGTGCCAGGAGCATATGGAACGTGGACGGGGAGCTTGTCACTCATCCCGCGATACATATCAAGTACGAACTGTGACGGCAAATTAAGTTAATTGTATTTGAAAAACAATCTTGTGATAGGGGCCGCAAGTTTCCGTAAACGGTCTCTGCTTTTTTACTGTTCTATGCTTGGAAGATTTTTAATATCATTATACATTTATTCGCTCTGTGCACGGCTCCGTTTTAATACATCGTATAATCTTGATTATAATTCAACACATTGATACACTGCCCAAATATGGTCAAAACGTTATCGATATACGCTATGGCTACATGACGTATATCCAACGATGGCGGTAAATTTCGCATTTTTGTCAAGAGAATGCAAAAATGACGGACCGGCCTCGATATTTTTTCTTCAAACTGTGCTTTGTTATCAGTGTGTTGAATTATAAAACTATTATTGCGCTCAAGCTCATCAATGCAAGCTTGCGTGCGGAGATATCGCCTAATTTTAGCCGACTCGGCCTACATTGTAGCCACTATCTGTCTTCTCATTGGCTAAGAGCCTCCTCCATCCATGTCCAATACACCCAAACTGAGTCGGGTCGTCTTGAAGCACAGTCGACTCGTTCTAGCGGAAGTCAGAAATGAAAAGCTAAGTGTCTCGCGAACTGACTTCCGCGGAGTCGAGTCGACTTGCACACAGTCGAGTCGTGTCGAGCCGAGTCGGGTCGTGTCGATTCGACAACCTTTTCATCTCCCTATGTTTTCCCTCGTTAAGTCTAAGAAACATTTTCCTTCGTTATGGTTTCTTCATTTGGTGAGTCGAGTCGACTTGCACACAGGCGAGTCATGTCGAGCCGAGTCGGGTCGTGTCGATTCGACAACCTTTTCATCTTCCTATAAACTTCATACTGTATTTTTTCCAAGTCTCTCGCGAAATAACTTCCGGTGAGTCGGGTCGACAACAGCCTTAGTCGACCCGATTCATTTCGGGTGTATTGGACAACCAATTTGGAAAATTTTCAATTGTTGAGTAGTTTAACTGGGTTGACTCAAGGGTACAGCACATACGGAGACTCCAAGTAATGCGCTCCTGATGATTTCCAAGAGCAATGTCAAGTTTGCGAGTGGTGAATTATATTCTTGTTGGAAATTAATAAACTGCGTTCCGTGCGACAGTGCGTTTGTCGTTATTTTCTTTAAAACAAAGAATAATAACACAATTGTTAGATTCGGTTTTTGTGATATCCGGAATAATCAAGGTCTCGGTAAGTGTTATCCGTCAGCCGAAGGCCGTGGCTTATAACACTTAGCGAGACCTTGATAATTTTTTATTAATTTTAATGATTATTCTGGATGTCACAAAAAGCTCATCCAGTAATTGTATACTGGTTGCCCCGCGTGACCCCGTTTTTTATGTTTCTTGTAATCTTGACTGTTAGTCATTCGCTCACTTACGTACATCAGCTTTATCAAAAAGCGTTTCCTATGTTAGAAAAATATTACGCTCACTGACCATTGTATTTGTATATTTTTCAGGGTACACCGTCGACTTATTCGCCTCTTTGCCCGAGGAATTGAAGAATGCGAAGACACTCCTTCGTGCACGGTTTGCAGAAGACGATGACGTTAGGTTCTGATGTCATAATAGCGTTCCGCCCAGATGACGTCATATTTGGCAGCATTGCATTGTGGGATCGAAATGCGGACAAATATTTCAAATTGGCTGCCTCGGAAACACCAGTTTTTGCGATTCCTGTACATGTTGCGGATAACTGTCGACTTGTACCCAAGAACAGTGCTTCGTAGCACCTGTTTTTTCGTAGCCACCTGCATAGTTCTTGAATGTTTGTACGCATTTCAATCCCATGATGCTGCGCGCCAATTCTATTTTTAGAATCTGGGCGGAACGCTATTTCCGTTACAAATCTTAAAGAATCAGACGCTAAATGAATTTCATTTTTTATAGACTGGTTTCAGATAGGCAATTAAATTAATCTATTTTTCTGCTGGTCATACCGTGAAGGGCTCGATCAAAGGCATACAGCTATGGTAATAACAGCATATTTATGAAGGGCTGCGCTCTCCTCTGATTTTCGTTTGCAACTGCATTTACCCTTTTACTCCCAAGAGTGCAAAATACCAAGATTCAAGAAAAATCCCAAATTTCAGTTTGTTAAATATTGAAAAACAAATGATACCATGCGAAAGTACTGCCGAAGAGGTTTCATTTGAATGGTCACACCAAAGGATTTCGTCCACAGACTCAAAAGTTAGAACAAATGGTATCATGCAAAAGTACTGCTGAAGAGGTTTCATTTGAATGGTCACACCATAGGATTTCATCAACAGACTCAAAAGTTAGAACAAATGGTACCATGCAAAAGTACTGCTGAAGAGGTTTCATTTGAATGGTCACACCATAGGATTTCGTCAGCAAAAGTTAGAAGTACACAAAATCAAATTTCAAAGTTAAAAGTTAGAAGTACACTACATGTCTCCATAATTGACTCTGGGAGTGAAAGGGTTATATGGGCCCTGTTAGAAAATAATAATAATGATGATAATAATAATAATAATAATAAAATGACTTATTGTTTAATAACGTATAGTCCGATGGATAGTACAACATATCGATCGTGACTTTTTTTATTTAATTTTATTGTGGAAAGCTATAAATTATTGGGTTAATATTTGTGCCAAATATAGCAAATGGGTTTGTTTTTTTTCGAGTTAAGTTAAAATGCGTGTGTAGTGAATAAGCTACTTGTCGTCTTTAGAAAATGCAAGACAGCTTTTTTGTTTCTTGTAGAGTATAGAGCGTATGCACTCACGTGGCAAGCAGCTATGCAAATTTATTGGAACAAAAGAAAGTGTTAGCATAAGAAAAGCGTTCAAATCCCACAGGATTGTTTTGGTACACCAACATGGCCGCCGTTCTATTGTTTTGGTACACCAATATGGCCGCCGTGACGTCATGTGCATACGCTCTATTTTCACTCACGTGACTGGCGGCCATATTGGAGTGCTTAAACAATAGGAAATGTTTGAATAAGAATTGAACTTAAGTCCCATCGTTTAGGACACCAATATGGCCGCCATTTCATTGTTTTGGGATACCAATATGGCCGACGTGACGTCATGTGCAAACGCTCTATAAATAAAAGGAAGCTAATTGTGTGAACGCTTGTATTTAGGTATAGAGGAAAAGAATGACAAACTTGCTACAGTCAAAGCTATCTGAGCGGACACTCTCGTTAGCGGAGAGCTCTACCTACGACCGCCTTGACAAAACCCTGTTTGAACGCTCCGCTTGCGAGAATCATTCTCTTGGCGGTCACCTTCAGTTACGGACACTTGTTCTGCCTTCCGAGGTTGTCCGCTTAAGCTTGGTTCCCACTAGTGACGTAAGCGGAATCGGAAGCGGAATCGGAATCGGAATGGGAATCCGATTCCGTCGCGCTTCCGATTGCGACTGCGACTCCGTTTTTTGATTTCCATTAGAACGTAAGGCTCCTTACGTTTCCGACTCCGACTCCGCTTCCGAATACGTCGATAGTGGGAACCAGCCCTTACGGAGCTCCGACTGTATGCAAATTAACCTTTCAGATTGTTTTTGTTGGTTTTATTTTCTGCTTGTTTTTCAACTTTTTTTAGTTTTTAATTATTTTCTATTATAGTTGTTACTGAAAACGGAAAATCGATGCGGTTTTGAGGAATTTACATTCAATTTGTGGATATTCATATTATACTGTTGCGAAACTGAATATAAATTTTAAAAATAATGTAAAAAATACAAACGGGCATACAAGCAGATCATGATGTTTCGGTTCGCTGTGGTAGAAAAAAAAAACTTTTTTTTTTTTCACATATCCGGTGGTATGAATGTTAAAGAACACTGAAGTCAACAATTTCCTATTTTTTGAAACTATTTTGTGCATAATGAAAATATCACATAAAAGTGGATTCCTACTGAATATTTAATCAAATATCAACAAATTTAAATTGTAAAGTAAATAGTTTAGTCGGTTAGAATTTCCCTTTTTATTGTATTTCAAAGAGTGTGAATTTGTCAAAATGAAGATAAAATGGTTAGGGATGGACCATTAGAAAAGTGATGGGGGGGGGGGGGGGGTGGGAACTTTGGGAGAGGCAAGAAATTTTTTTTTTGTCCACCTAAGGTGGAAATCTTTTTTTTTTTTTTCACTCGATGGCTGGAATATTTTTTTTTTTTAATAGTTTATTTTTTAATTGTCCTTGGGCAGATTTTTTTTTTTTGCGATAATGCGTGGGAATATTTTTTTTTTCTTAATAATTTACTGGGGAAATTTTTTTTTTTTTGCTTTTGCCCCACCCCCCCCATCACTTTTCTAATGGTCCATCCCTTACATAATGGTTCCTCTTGTTGTTGTTGTTGTTGTTGTTGTTTTATTGCTTGTTTGCTTTTCTTACAACTCCTTTTGCTTTGTTCTGAAATCAATGAAACATTTGTAAGTGAATAGATGGTTTTCACTCACGTGACCTTCAGTCCTGTGGGACTCAAATGACAAAGGCCATGGCGGCCATGTTGGTGTACATAACAAAAGTTCATTAAAATTATTTTGTAGTTGTACACCAATATGGCCGCCGTGACGTAACGTGAAAACCATCTATAGAGAATGTCAAATGCGATCATAGGTTTACCATGTGTACTGTGCTGTGCATACGTAAAGGCAGTGTCGGTTAGAAACTACAGCTCTACTAATAGTGAAATGAAGGTCCCTTAAAAATTACCATCTCAAAATCACTGCCTTGTTGTTTAACTTTGTTTTGCTGTATATATTTTGCGATTCGAGGCTCGCGAAAGCTATATTTTCCACATAACGGTTCGACTTACTCAAAAGCAAAACAAAGTTAAACAACATGAAAGGATTTTAAGAGTTTATATTTCTTTTTCATCCGTTTTAAGACCCTTAGACAATATGGGCTTATGATAGGTAAGGCTTTTTATTGGATGGCATTTTGCCTATGAAAATACAGGAGAACAACGTGATATGTCAAGAAAATGACAATCTGTCCTTGGATCCGGAGATCACGTTTATCATCAAGAAGTCCGAAGACCATACGAACGCCTCCGATTATTTTACTTAAAATTCCGAAGATTAACGCGATGTATCAAATGACAATACTCTGAACTTAGTATATATATCGCGCTTGTTATCAAGTCCGGAGATTCAGTACGAACGTCTCCGATCATTTTATGTAAGATTCCGAAGATTTCGAAGATTTCGAATTCCGAATACTGCTAAAATTTTTGAGTAATAATATATGAAGATGTTTTGATTGTACATATATACTAACAACGTTCATTTCGTTCATGTTTGTGAATGTGACGATGTTGACTTTTTCACATGTGGAGATGTCCATATCTATCTTCAGATGTGGCAACATATGTTTTTCTCTCAGCTGGAGAAGTCCTTGTATTTCACTGAAGTTTATACATTAAAATTTATTTATTTTCACGCCTCTTTGTATGATAATGCTAAAAAGAATTTCTATGGTTGTATTTTAAAACTTAAATAGTTTTTAAAAAGAGTAGTTTGAAATGTCAATTATAGCGTCCAAACATTTTTACCGATTTTCCTTGAAATTGAAGCAAAGATAGCAAATTATATATTTTGTCGATGTTTTGCATTTTTCTTTTCATACGCCCGGTAATTTATGTGGAAGGCATCCGGATGTAAAGTGTAGGAGTTGTGAATTCAGTAGTGTCATTATATTTTTATTAGTTTCTGTCCAAAATGTTTCATTCACTATTCAGATTCAAGTTGACAGATAGTTTTGGCGACTTTTGAATGTTATGGTTACTCGAAATTTTTCTAATGTAATATATATCTTTAACCAGAATATGATATCTTTTATATTTGTCGCCCGCCGAGGAGGTTATAAGCGAAATGTAAATCGCGGGGGCGTTCTAAATGACTTACTTTGAAAAAAAAAAAACTGTTATTCAATTATTCACAATTATTCGTACATACGTATCTGTCCGAGATTAATTGTCATTCTGTACCTGCCAGGCAATAAGAGTTTTCACCTGTGCTTAAAAAAAGTTTGAAAATAAAGATGTAGATAAAACACAAGCGAGAATTCACAGATGCTTATTAATAATCTGTATCTGCACATTGGGACAACCATCCGGCCGTTGCTATGGGAGCCTTACGCATTTGCTTAATTGACCTAATCAAAAAGCTTAAATATATTTCTGACCTTCACGTTAGTTTTTCATCGTACACTTCTTGACGTAAACTTATTTTACAAGCTCGATAAGACTAAATGTTTTTTCTTTTACTTTATTGAAGCCTCAACGACAAAACTTTTTATTCCGTTTCTCCCACTTATTTTCTTTTCAATTTAAAATTAACAACAATCTTTGTTTTGAGTGGCTATTGTTTCGCTTTCCTGTGGCATATCGCAATAAATCTGCAATTCTAATTTTCGTCGGATTAGAAAAAGCACAAAATATCGACTGTCGACTTGATCGCGAGTCTGTTCGCGTTTACCTCAAGATCATGACGCGAACAAAATATTTAGAACTCTAAAATCCGTGATCAAGTTTTCCAACTCTGTATTTTTCATGGACTGAATTTTAACCGTGAACCATGTGGGACAGAATAAAGGAAATTTTCTGTAAATTCACCCCCGAAAGAGGCAAGAAGCCGCGATTGGAAGAAACAACGAGCTGGCTTAACGTGTTGTGTTTTTGCGTATTTGGTATAATGTCGTTCTTCAATCAAGAACTGTTGTACACAGCATCGGAGGACATTTTAAGCGGTTATAATCTTCCAACAGCTACAGTTCTTGTGTGTTTCGTAACCCCGATGATGGCCATCAAAATAGCCGCTCCCTGGTTTATACAAAAAATTCCCTATTTCGTGAAGACATGTTTTATCGCGATGTGTATGGCTCTGGGGCTAACGTTGGTCGTCTTCGTTGAAGATATAGTGGCGAAGTTGGTGGGAATTGGGCTAAACGCGCTGGGTGCCGGTACGGCCGAGATTACCTTCCTTGGATTGACTTCGTTTTATCCGCAACTCTGTATCAGCGCATATGTGGCAGGCACGGGGATGGCTTCGCTTATCTCGCCTCTATATTACACAGGTAAAATAAATACTCTCTCGATTTAGCATTTTTAATTTTTTCCAAAGGGGAACAATTTTTTTTTTCGCAATCTTTTCGGCTTGGGGAAGACTGCACCACGGGAAACAACCGCTCCCGGCGATCAGCGTGACAGTCTTGGATCGCTCTTTTTGTTTTCATTTCTAAAGAATAATCTGACGAAAGAATTGAGATGAAAACCTAAACCAGGCTTTTCTATAGCGAAGGAGGGTAATCTTTGCAGTATAATAGGTGTATATCGTCAGTTTTTATCCGAGTATAAGAGTTTATATTTCACACTTTTACATGTGTATAATGAATCTACCGACATCGTTTAGTAAATACAAATTCAACAGTCGATGTCCATTTTGTTTGCGATATGAAAATAATAATTATTTAGTCCAAGAATGTTTTATTTCGGTGTTGTTATTGTCGTTTTTCAAGTTCTTACATCTGGACGAAAAGTAAGAGATTTTATGTTAAAAATGTAAAAATTCGGTTAACGGAAGCACCTGTTTCAACCCACGTTTGTGAGAAAATCTCGCATATATTTTCGAATAAAAATGCGCATTTCTTTCACAATGATAATTCACTGATCAAGACAGCTTGTGTTTTGTGAAGGAAACGACAAACAATCTGATTTGAATTTGGCTTTAGACCAGGCGGGAAAAGAAAATCCCTTTGACACAACCAACGCATTTATCGACTGAAAGCCGCTTTTTATTCCTATAACATTGGGGTTGGATGGCATTTTAAAATTTAAAGATATATAAATTATAATTTTTACGTTAACAAATATAGACCGAGACACATTTTTTTTTTATTTTGCGGTTTAATTTGGTATGCGCGCGTAAATTTTAACCGACTAGGCTAGGATTGTGTCGCCGTCCGTCCATCCGAAACTTCCACCTTAGTTTTTTTATTCTTCGCCAAACACTTGTCGGTGATTATAATTGTTTTTTGTTCACAGAGTGTTTTACCTGTTTTAATTCAGATTTTGTCCCGGTCTTTGACAAACATTTCTTAAACGAGAAATACTTTTCCTTGGGAAAATTATTTATTTAACAACTTATTGGTGTATTCTTTTTTCACACAAACCGGAAAGGGGGCAGTAAGCGTTTGGCCCCGAACAGAAAACGGTTCAAGTAAAACAAGTCTGGTGATTACCATCTAATTCTCCTTACAACATCAGTGTAATTAATAAGCAGACAAGTGATAAGAATATAGACATTCATCAGATCAAAAACATAATTGCTGTTTATCGAATCAGGGGCAATACCGAGCTAAATATGCAAAACTAGTTTTTCTAACTCTGACCTCGACATTGTTTTTCCGCGTTTATAAGTGATTATATATTCCAGTGTTACAAGAAGATTTGACATAGAAGGATAGATATAGCAAGCATATGCTCTCAATTTTATGCTCGGCGCATATAGCAAGCATATTCTTGCAATATTATGCCTGGTAACCTTACCACATTTTATGTTCAGTGCTGGCGACGAGGCAGTAGTGTTGCGAGAGGATTTGATATAAACATCTCTTGATATAAACTATTACGTTTCCCGTTAAGAATGTAGAAGGGAAAGGTTCTTACCCCTCGTAACTTCAAGAATATTAAGGCTATATTAAGACAATGAAACCTGGAGGGTACATAGCACGTCCAAAACTATCTCCTTTTTGGTCACAATGGAACGATGACGTCATATGACGTAGTTATTAGGTAATTAGTTATACGGCGGTCATATTGGATCCGCCATCTTGGATTTTTGAAATTTTTCGAAACCTCTTAAAAACCGTCCAAATTGACTCAAAATTAATCAAAACCAATAAATAAACGCTAAGACGTAAAAATGTAAACGTTATACCAATAAACATTGTTTTTCTTCATTCAAAGGTAAAAGTATGCAAATTACAAAAAAACATGGTTGTCAAAATATTATTGCTATGGAAACATCGAGTCACGTGATCAATAAAATGTCACACCAAATTGTTGCCAGATAAATTTTAGGAAAAGTCACAAAGTTTGATGGCGTTTGAATACATATTAAGGAAGTTATGAATGTTGAAAGTTAGCGCGGGCACTTTCAACTGGTTCAATTTTATCAGTTACTTTAAATAGCGTGACGAATTGCATGACACATTTAAAACCTTTATAAATCGGAAGCAAAACATCGTTAAAGACATTGTGAAAGATTATAACACTGGTGTCCATATACCATGTTAGAAACAGCATTGTAGGACCTATACTTCGGATTTTTGAATTTTTATGTCGTCATGTGAAAACCCTAAGTAATTGTAGGTACAGCAAGTATATTAAAACTTTATTTATCGTGGGTGACACTTGAGAGGAAAAAACTGATGTTGCCTCGTGTCATGCAGTCATATGCTTCAATTCAATTTTTGCCATACTATACCACAGGTTGACCATCCATCCTCTGTTTGTGTGGTGTGCTGTGCATCTATAATGAGCTGTATCGGTTTATCATACTAGCCTTACGGAAGGCGAAGAATTTAGAGTTCTTAAAATTGATAATTTGTTTAACGTTGTTTCTCTGTGTTTATTTGGGCGATTTGCGGCTCGCAAAAGCTGATGAAAATTAAAAAGAGCCCAAGTTTTCACTTTTAGTGAGAATACTTTGGTAAACCGATATACGGTTAGCCTGTGACTATCCTACCGTAGATGTCCGTAGATAAGCCGTGCCACCAAATCACAGACACAAACGTCCTTGCAAAAGTGAGCTCTCCCGAAAACAAGTCCATGTGCTCACTTTAAATAAAAATGGTTAGTAAGTCAGTAAAATGTTAATTTTTTTGTGATCTTTGGGGTTTTATGATACTGTTAAAAGAAAGCGTGTTGACATTTTTAAGCATATTCATGTTGTTTTGTTGTAATACCCCTTCCCTCTCACCGGCCGCCATGTACGTCCGAGAGTTAAGCCGCAAAACATACAAAAGGAGTAGAAAAGGATATAGGATGTTGTTGAAGGCCGATAAAGGAACTGAAAAGTACTGAAACAACTGTAACAGCTAAGAACTTAAGGAAAGAATCTAAAAGGCAAGTAGAATCTAAAAGCGAGTAGTTTTACGCAGAAATCTACCCGAAGAAATTTTCCCGCGTTCAGGCGAAAAAAAAGGGTCCGTCACACCAGGTTGACGCCGGTTCGGGGAAGGTTACAAGTTTTCCCGCGTTAATTTGCATCGGTTGTATTTTTCCGCTCTTGGCATCGGTTCGGCGTCTTTTCCCCGGACTGTGAGTTCTGATTGGTTCATTGCGAACTTCCCACATGCCATGAGGCCAGATTGTTTTCAGTTTTCAGTGCCAATTAGTGATTGCTGTTTCTTTACTTGAAAATATATCAATGTTGATAAAACGTCATTTATTTGTTTTAGGTGTCACAACATGGACCTGTGTCTCGCCCAAGAACACCGTGTTGCTCACAATCCCGCTCCCTATATTGCTATTGATATTCTACGTCGTTCTGGACAAGACACTCATAGCGAACGGGTTACGTGATGCGCAAGAGCACGCAAAGGTCGAGTACACCTTCATAGGTGAAGATGAAGACACAGATCACCAAGTACCTGACAAGCCCCCATGTAGTGAGAACCTTCGTATCGGCATTAAAATTCTCCCGTTTATTATCCCACTGTTTCTAAGCTTCTTCGCGGAGTACATGTCTACTTCCTCCGTGGTAACCACCATCGCGTTCCCGAATTCGCACATACCGCCTCGAGATCACTTTCTCTACTACTCGCTCGCGTACAGAATCGGCAAGTTTGTTGGCAGGAGTTATCTGTTCCTATTCGCTTGTTTGCCGCGTGATGCGATAGAGTTCCTGAATTGCGATAAAACTTGGATATTTGCAGGTGGGTGTTGTGAATCATAAAGCCAACGGTGCGTGATATAGTCCATGATAGTTGAGGTGAGAGTTTTAATCCCAAACTATCATCTACTATATCGTTGACTATCATACTTGTGATCAAACGATGCATGATAGTTGCTCGAACGTCGCGTGAGCAATCACCGCTGACTCCTTGCTATTCTAGCAGGTTCAGCTAGTCTCAGCTTTTCCACACGGCCAGGAGCCGATAAACCGCCAAACGGCCGAGGGTTGTCCAATTGAATTTATCGGGTATTGAATGCCATGGCAAGACCGAAATAGCTGTACACTCAGTGTTATTCACAAGAGATCAATCAACAAAACCATATCAGGCTTTTTCGATATTCTGATTCGTTAGCGTAAATGATCGCCATGGGAAAAATATTTTGAATCTCAAAATTTCCTGACACGGTTTCGTTTGTCAGAAATGTCCCAGAATTGTTTTTGCTAAGGCCCCGTCCACGTTTACGTTCGTAAACGCATATTTTTTTATGCGTTTAGGCCTCCCGTCCACACGTAAACGATGAAAACGGTCACCCTAAACGGATATTTTAGAAAACGCTCTCCAAAGTGGATATTTTTGAAAACACCTTTTTCCCGTTTACGTGTGGACAGCGTAAACGGATATTTTCGAAACGCTGATGTCACAGCTGTTTATGGCGCATGCTCAAGTTATCTAGCGCATGCTCAATGCAGATTTTTAGCGTTTACGTGTCGTGTTAGCGTTTAAGTGTGGACAGGTGAAAACGAATCGTAAACGATGGCTGGCTTCGTGTGGACGGGAGCGTTTTAGATAAAAAAATATGCGTTTACGAACGTAAACGTATACGTGTGGACGGGGCCTAAGTTTCACGAAAATCCGTCAAATTTACATACCCTATATTTTTTAAAAAATGGGTTGACATGATGCTACTTATGACATCATATCTCGTTACCATAGCAAACGGTTGTCGCCAAACTTTACAATTTTCTTTTCCGAAGAACACCCGCGAAGGTTAGGAGTACCATGCTGTAGTTCAGGAGGTCGGACACCTTAATGAGAATATATAACGGAGTAACTGGTTAGCTTGCTGGGTTAGCAGTTTATACAGTTAAATTTAGGCCTAAACTACCCGAGAAGCTAGGTGGTACTCTGGTACGGTAGGCTATGCAAGACTAAGCCTAGTTGAGGTCATAGGTTCAATCCTGGGTTGGAATTATAGATTTTCTTTTTTACACTTAACAATTTATTGAAAATCAGTAAAATTCTAAGGGTCGACATGACGTTATATATTCTCATTAAAGTATCCGACCTCCTTCTGAGCTACAGCAGGTAGATTCTACCACCCTTAATGGGCCTTTATCATGCCCCGCCATTATGAATCTAAAACAAAATATTTTTGCCCGCCCAACCTCGTTTTCAAGTTTTTCACTGCGAGGCTGGGCGGGTAAATAGAAATCATTTTATTCTCCGGAGTCAACATGGCCGCCGCCGCGTGATAAAGGCCTATAGCACCCTTAACGTACATTTGTTTTTGCAGCAATTGGACTAGCACATCTGATCTTCTTCCTGTTCGAGTCTTGGTATCATTTCGTCACATATATCTGGATAATCATTGCTCTTTGCTCCACACTTGGTCTATTCGCAGGGATGATAGTCCTTCACTCGCCACACGCCGTCTCGCGTTACGTCACGCTTCGAGAAAGAGAGTTTGCCCTGGGACTGTTGACGGTTGGTAATTCTGTGGGAGCGTTTGTGGCCGGTTTGGTTGGACTGGCTGTGGAACCATACCTTGCTGCCGAATGCACTAAACATTTTCCAGCCACCGCAGACTACTGCTTTACCAGGACTGAAAGTACCGCGGGCTGGGTTGTTAATATTCATTGCTAAAGGGGCAGTGTCAAGGGAATTTCGTGTCATTTCAAAAACCTAAAAATGTTTTCCGGTTAACAGAAACTAAAAAATATGGTACAGTTTTGTGATAAATTACCACCCTCGAGTTCCAAAACTGTCGATTAGTGTCTCTAGTCATAAACGGACTGGCTCTGAATGATTTGCAACTTGACAAAAGTAGGCGTAACTTTACTCAAATTCGTACATTTTCGTTTCAAAATTGGGCTAGAACATACCGTGATTTGGTTCTCTTTCGAGAATTGTTTTAGTATTATTTTGTCAATAAGTAAAGATATTGTGGTATGGTTTTGACCAAAAGCTTTAGCAACCACGACGGCGACGGCAGCGAGAACAGCACAAAACATTGCCTCTACACGTGCATTTTACATTTTGGTACATTTCTTTGCCGTTCCCTGCAAAACAACAACGTCAAATATTCAAATTATAGCTAGGTTTTATGGAGAACGCGAACACACGACGGTTAATTTTCCTTTCTCCATTTGAACTGGAAAGCCATCCCTTCAAATTCAGCTCTTGGACAATTCCACATTAGACAAACTAAACAAATTGGAATAACTGCAAAGTAGTTTAAAATAGCGCGAATCTTTTTTCAAGTGACGTTTTCCTTGGCGTTGCCGTTGTCGGTGCTTAAGCTCTCTAATATTAAAATGCCCACGACACTGCCCCTTAAATTGCTTCCGAAAATGCTTCGTTGAAAAATCGCGAGACCGCGAGATTTTGTTTCTTTGTTTTTATTTTTGTTTTTGTTTTTGTTTTTGTCTTTTCTTTTTTGGGAGGGGGAAGGGGTGGGTGGGTCACAAGTTAACTAAATATTGGAGTAAGGGACTTTGCTCACATGAAATGTTCTCAGAACACTCAAAAAATAATATATTAAGTAATTTATTGAAAAGGCAACAAACTGCGACCAGTTGGTATATGTTTTATTTTCCAAAGCACAATCATAGTTAATCGAGGGACTCAAAGAATAATATATCAGGTAATTTATTGAAAAGGCAACAAACTGCTACCAGTTTGCATATGTTTTATTTTCCAAAGCACAATCATGGTTAATCGAGGGACTCAAAGAATAATATATCATTAAGTAATTTATTGAAAAGGTAACAAACTGCGACCAGTTTGTATATGTTTTATTTTCCAAAGCACAATCATGGTTAATCGAGGGACTCAAAGAATAATCTATCAAGTAATTTATTGAAAAGGTAACAAACTGCGACCAGTTTGTATATGTTTTATTTTCCAAAGCACAATCATGGTTAATCGAGGGACTGGTTATGAAACCTTGCAGACGTCAATGGCGATAACAAAGGAGCTACAATTTATGTTGAACCGTACCTGACCGTGCACATCTTTTGTTTTTTGATCACACGCTATGACTGAATAACTTAATAGCACCATTTCTATTGGTCAGTTGCTCGAACAGAAGATCAACATCTATTATTATACATTGGTGTCACTAGCTCGATTTTGATTGGCTATAAGCACGCAGCTAATTATTGCTTGCTGTTTCTGTTACGTCATACCTACAGACAATAGTTTTATGCATGCAGAAGTGTGCGCTCTTGTCTTTACAATTGCAGCTCAGGAATATGCATAATAAAACAATTATTGGATTCGGTTTTCGCATGATAGCGATAATTATCAAGGCCTCAGTTTTTGTTATCCGCCTCAGCCTTCAGCTTCGGCAGATAACACAAACTTTAGCCTTGATAATTATCGCTATCATGCTCAACCTCATCCAATAATTGTTAATTGTCAGTGGTTGTGCATGGTCAAGGCCGAAAAACGATAACAAAAACATCGAATAAAGACATTTCTCAGGTTTCATAACCATTGCACTTTATTAACTTTGGCACAATTCAAGGGACGAACTTGAAACTAGTTTGATTTCTCCATCTTGGCCATTACAGGGCCAGAACATAAGTATCATAAGGGGAGAGGGGTGGAGTGAATAGGGGGCTCCCCTGGAGGTTTGGTGCTCCCCATGGGGGAAGACTCTCCTGGATCATAACAGTAACTGTAAGCTACAATACAAGACACAATTACTTGAAACACTTAGCTCAAAGTGAGAATTCGCCATCCAAATGATGTACGTGGCTTTCCCTCCATCTCAATGTTAAGTCAAACTGCTTTTAACATTGCAGATCATTACTGTCATTGAGAAACGAGCCGAAAGAAGTTTCAACAATTGTGTCCGATATTGTAGGTTTAAGGTATGCCACGAACTAAAAGAAAACAAGAGATTTATTTGAAATATAAAAGATTAAAAGTTAAGATTTAAGAAAACCTATAACTGCTAGAGAGAAAGAGACAACTTTATTTAATACAGGTTAAACCTGTTAGGTCGAAGGCTGGAAGCCACAGGGACCCTGTTTATCCAAAATCGATAATATACAAAACATTACAGAAATATATGATTATAATAATAACTGAATATGATAAAAAATATCTACATATAAATAAAAAAAGGCATTGATCTAAAAATATTAAAATCCGTAAAGCTATGTTGAGAATGTGCACTAATTAATAATTACTAAGCAATCAGAACAGTTATGTTTTGATTCCTTTGATAAAGAAATATGTTTTCTTTTTCGATTTTAGCAGTGGCTGAAAATAGGTGAAGATTTTTTTCTATATTTTCACGGTTTGATTAATGAATTCGTTCATCTTAATAATAATATATAGTTTATATTATTATTAACATTATTATTATTTTATATACATTGTAATTTCTATGCGCGACTGAACATTACATGGAAGTCTGCGCTTTACAAATTAATTAATTAAATAATAATAATGATAATAATAATAATTATTATTATTATTATTATTAATATTATTTACTGTAAGCGGGACGCACGGACGGTTTTCCGGTTTTCAATACAAAACTAACGAGTTCTGTAAAAGAGGAAGCATAACATTATATAATGATAAAAATAGACTGAAGTAGATTGAGGTAAATTAATTAGGTTGTTGCGGAGGGAAAAGGATAAAGGAAAATATTTTATTTATTTTAGTCAACAATTAAAGGCTGTATCTGTCAATACAATATAAAGGAATTAGCTTATTTATGTAAAATGTCAATGACAACTGAACTTTTTTGCCACAGTTCCTCAGAGACATTAATTCACCTTTTTCGGTCATATGATATCCTCCTTTTGGTAAAGAGTGACTGATTAGCTCCAAAACACTCTACCGATAATCGGAAAATACACCTTATTGAACATCACTGCATTGGACCTGAGGCCGGACTCTCATTCTTCAAAATACTCGCTCCAATAAAATTACTGTTTGCTGCTAGCGCGGTATCATGTCTGGCATCGCAAGCCAAATTGGATGAAACATCCCCAAACTTTGTACGGTTTCTACGGGGCGGTACGCAGCTCTTACAAGGTCTTCTCTGATTAGCTGAGAAAACAATAGAACAAACAACACAACAATGGCTAACAATAGACCCTAGACCTAAAAACAATAGAGCTGCGTGGTATACAGGTCCAATGAAATTAGAGGTTCTAAAGAGCTGCGTGGCTACTGGTTTCTATGCCTTGTAAAATCAAGATTTATAATAGAGACAAAAGCGGGCGACACCAAAAAATGGAATCCTCATACGAATAGTTTGTAAATTGCTGTTTCCCCTTCCCCTGACTGACTGACAAACTAACAGCAAAAAAATTAAAACAATTTTGTAATCAGCTACAAATATATTACAAATATATGTAATTATAAATACACAAATATCTTCTTTGCTTCACCCTTTTCTTTTATTTGTCTTTAGTTTTTTGTAACGTGCTTTAGTAATCACATTGTGCGTTTATTTTGTTGTTTTATAGTTGCTAATAAATGAAAAAACGTCAACAGCAATGAATATTTGCAGGAGTACATTAGCTTCTCTTATCTTTTTTATCAGCAGTTTAAATTCTTAAAACGGACAGTACTTTTCCACAAACTCTCAAATAGCGAGACCATGGCAAAAAATTGGGTGACATTTGCCTCTAATTTTTTAACTCGTCCCCAGACCCCCAATTTGACCCTTAAAATCACAGCGAAAACACCATTTTTGGAAGGGAAAATCAAAATTTCGCCAATTTATGAATTACTTTTCGGAAATCCACACTTGGACTCCAGTAATTTGGTTATTTATATATCTGGAAACGTTAAAATATTTTAATAACTTAAAAAAAAGTCCCGTCATTTTGACGTTGAAGTGACTAATGTCACTTAAAGGCTTGTATGGAGTTCAACCGCGCGGTCATCGCTTTTAGCGGTAAAACTCGTTTTCGTAGGCGTAATGTCAACATCCACACTCGGTTTTGAAGAGACTAGGATCTAGTGAACATTTTAGTGGGAAATATGATTTAGTTGGAGCGAAAAAAAAATCCCGTCATTTTGCCATTTTTTCAGTGTAATATGCTTCGACTAAGCCCATTTTGGCTTCTATTGGTGACCTACGCGGACTAGCCTAGCGCCCAGGCCGTTCGAGCTCAACTACGCATGGGCAATAGTTCATTTTAGTACAATCAAAGTATAGAGCAAGGCTGATACTACGTAGAACATTTAACGCGACAACGACATGATAGAGCCCAAACTGAAAGCCAAAATGCAAGTAACGCGCACGCCCGGAGCAAATGTCTCCTTTCAGGGGGCAATTTTTTGGTATGATTCATCATGGCAATTTCCTGTTAAAAAAGAGTTTCTTTTAATGGGTATTTCTTGATGTTGGTTATATATTAGCTATTATGTTTTGGTTGTGAGTATTTTTGTTTATTTTCTTTTAATCTTTTGTTTTACGTCATTTGGCGATCGAAACATCCGCAACACCAAGAACGTTTTTTTTTAATGACAATTCACTTTCAATTTTTATTAACCGAATCCACGCGAGGTTTCCTACACGATAGGCCTTCATTTATCAAGAATAACTCCAACTTCGGAAACGTTATTGCGAATGTTGATGCTCAATTTGAATTAAAGGCATCTGGTGGATCCCGATTTGTGAGAATCGGCAAGAATCGTTCCCGCACGATAGGCCTTCATTTATCAAGAATAACTCCAATTTCGGAAACGTTATTGCGAATGTTGATGCTCAATTTGAATTAAAGGCATCTGGTGGATCCCGATTTGTGAGAATCGGCAAGTTCGTTAACGGGAGTTATCTGTTCAACATGTTAATTTGCTCGTTTGCCGTGTGATACGACAGAGTTTCTGAATAGGCCATTTCCGAGCTGCCTTTAGCCTCTCTATCAATGCGAGGCTAGGTGCGAAACCTTTCATATGAAAATGAGTTTTCATTCACATGCAAATAAAACTTATTTGCATGTGAATGAAAACTCGTTTTCTCATGAAAGGTTTCAGATACCACGCAGCTCTTTACAACCTCTAATTTCATTGGACCTGTATATCATGCAGCTCTATTGTTTTTAGGTCTAGGGTCTATTGTTAGCCATTGTTGTGTTGTTTGTTCTATTGTTTTCTCAGCAAATCAGAGAAGACCTTGTAAGAGCTGCGTACTGCCCCAAAGGTTTCGCACATGACCTCGCTTTGATACAGAGGCTAAAAGCAACTCGGAAATGGACTATTGCGATAAGACGAGGTAATTCAGTGCAGGTAGGTGTTTTAAATCGTAAAACTCTTCAGGAAATTGCGTCTTTATAGCTTTCATTGAAACGCCGGGTCGGCACACATGATGCACGTACAGGCTCAAAATCTACAGCCACCTTTATGTTTTGCACTTAAAATAAACAACATGCATGCACCGGAGGAAAATATTGATTAACTATTAGCTTTTACGTAGTTTACTTTTACATTAGAGGAGATTTTTCCGGATTCGTGACGAATCCTGAACATTTTGGTACCGGATCTGTTTTGCCGTTTACACGCAGATGGGTGAATCCGAAATAAAAAGGTCCCGGTTTGGTCGCGTCTCCGGAGATTTTGAATCCAAAATCTTACGTGAATACTTTGTATCCGATTACGGTAAATCCGCCATGTTTTTTTTAAGTGTAAACAGTTGTTGCCATGAATCTGGATACTTTTTCGTCTGCTTTGTACCCGTTCCCGCATGAATGTTCTCGGATTTATCGGTGTGTGTAAACGGTTGGGAATCCGAATACCCTTTAGTATAAACGCCTGCGAATCCGAATACCCTAAATTTAATAAATCTGGAAACATTTATGAATTCGGAAAAATCTCCTCTAGTGTAAACGTGGTCTTAAGGTCGCATTTAAGGATTTCGTCCACTGACATTGTAAAGCGCTGTGAACAGCACCACAGCACAGAAAATTACTGCTCAGAAGCTTTCCTTTAAATGTAAATTACGTTCATTACATCCACAGTCAGTTTCCAAAGTTACCGTTCAGTAACTTTTATTTAAATCATTGTTAAAAGTTATTCCTACTGATCCGAAGATTAAAAAGTTACAACCACTTTGTACCGCAGCATAATAAACAGTAGCGCAGAAAAGTACTACTGTTTTCCACAAACTCAACAATAAAAAACAAACACACTAATGAGGAGACAGTAGTCTCGAAACGTCTGACATTTCCTTCCTTTAATTAATTTCAGCGTACAAACATTGCCTTCCGATTTCAATTTGTTATCGGACTAAAGCAACAGCTCCTTTAGAAATTGTGAATTATAAAAAAATACGTTCTGAATCACTTTTGTACAGCACGATTAACAATAGTACAAGAAATTTCCGGGGGGGGGAGCAGGACTTCCATATAAAAAAAGGTACCAGCGAGAAACCCGTTTTTTGTGTGTGGCTCACCATTAATTTTTACCGCTAACTAAAACAAGCCTACTACCACTCACCCCCCCCCCCCCCTTCCTCCCCTACTTCGACGCGAAGATCGCTCGAATAGTTAGACCCGATCAACTGCATGCGCGTGAGGTTACTACACGATAGGCCTTCGTTTATCAAAGAATAATTCTCCCTTCAGAATCAGCGGCGGATGTAGACTCTTTCGTAAAGGGGGTGGGGGGAGGGGGTGGGGGAGTGAAAAAGTGGGGAAGTGAATATGGGGGAGTGAATAAGGGGAAGTGAGTGAAAATATTGGAGACTGAAAAATCTTCGTAATTCCTTATGGCCTTATTTTTTCTGTCGAGATAGGGGGTTTGTTGGGAGGGGGTGTGGGGCGCCCCCACTAACCCTCCGGGTCTTCGCCTGGATAGCCAGTGGGAATTCTAATGCGGATGTTGACACTTAACTTGAATTGAAAGCAGCTGGTGAATTCGGGTTTGATCACAGAATCGGCAAATTTGTTGGCAGGAGTTGTTTACCGCATGATGCGATAGAGTTTCCGAATTACTATATGTAGTATAGCGAATGTTTGCAGGTGGGTGTTATGAATCATTCTGCAGTTTATCATGAGTTTATCATGAAAGAAAACAATTCTTCAAGAAATCGCTTCTTTATAGCTGTCACAGGAAAGTACTGATTAACTATAGCTTTTATTTCAATGCTGGCATTTTTTAAGGATTTCGTCCACAGACCTTGTAAAGGTTATGTTATACGGGACGATTCGCAGCGACTATTTTTAGCGCAAAAAAATTAACGACAGGTATGTTACAAGGAACAACTTGAGCAAAATTCAGTCGTGTTTTTGAGTTGCAAGTTTCTTGAAGCTGAATCAAACACTCGCAACGAAAACATTGCGAAGAATATCGTCCGTTGTCCGTTGTCGTCGTCGTTGCGAATCGTCCCGTGTAATTAAAACATTAAGTTAAAGTTTAATTTCTGCGTCGTGTGGACCTCTGCATTCAAAGGTTTTTCTATTAAAACATCACTTTAAGGTGGCTGAACACAGTTTCACTGTACCTATGCGTCATTCATTGTCATTTTAAAACTACTAACGTCTGGCGTCCAAAATTGTTGAGGCATACGATTAAGCAACAAGCTTTATATTTTGATATTTTTGTTGAGCTTTTAGGTGTTGCCATGGCAACACGGTGGATTGTAAATCAGCCCGCAATATTTGGTTTCGTTTATTTTCAGAAAATCTAGTCGTTAGATTTTGACCATCATTTGTCTCCAGTAAACTCGTAAAAATTTTCGCATGTTAACACTGGTCTCATGTAATTTTAACAGAGGGATCTTCCGTAATTTGTGGTTTAACATGTTTGCGTTTTGTAAAAATCTCCTCATGTTACATTTCAAATTTCTGATGGCAGGTGAGTTCGGCATATTCGGAACTATTATTGTGCCAAATTTCGTGAAATTCTAACGAGTGGTTCCGTAGAAATCAATACATTTCCGAGGAAAGTCGCTAAAATATCCAGTCACAATTTTTTGGTCAACTGTGCATGCGTTGCATTTGACTGGGTTCTCGATCCAAAGACAAACGACCAAAAAGGCAGTGTATTTCTTCAATGGTTCTATAAATTATCTATTGATTCAACAAACATTTTTACGAACAACAAATTGTTTGATTTTAAGACGAAAAATGACACTTTCGCGATCCACGCTGAGCAAAATAAAATGATCGCTGAACAGGCGCCACGTTTGTTTTTCTCAAAACTCTGCACGTGCTGACTCGCGTAAGCAGCTGAAATTAAAGAGCGCGTGCAAACTGTGTTCAACCACCTTAAAGCAAGCCGTGAACAGCACCACAGTACGGAAAGTACTTGATACGCTACAAAATGTAATAATTGACGCAAAATGTAATAGTAACTTAAAATGTTATAACTTTGATGCAAAATGTAATAGTAACTCAAAATGTAATAACTTTTGAGGCAAAATGTAATAAACTCGGTAACCCAAAAAGTAATAACTTTTGACGCAACTTGTAATAAACTAAAGTAATGCAAAATGTAATAAATTTGACGCAAAATGTAATAACTTCAGTTTTCTATACTTGGAAACGAAAAACACCGTCTATCAATCAAGCTGTACACGTCATCGATCACGTGACTAGATAGAAAATCTACTATTTCCGTTTTATTATACAAGTCAACTACCAAATCAAGACGGTAAGCTAAACATTGTCTATGAATCACATGGTGTCAGGACGTCATCGATCACGTGACTAGATTGATGTTCTTGAAAAATCTTTGAAATATATAAATTGACATACAGTAAAATTGCAAAAATAAGCCCCGGGGCTGCTTATACTTTTCAAAGGACTATTTCCAAGGTTTTATATTCGGCAGGGGCTTATATACGGAGGCTTATTATAGGAGGTAACTTTTCAAAATGGGTGAGGATTCGACCATAAAAACAGCTTAGGGAAGCGGTCATAACAAGTATACTCGACGAGGACCCACCTTGTGTAGGGGTAGGAGGGTTACGCAAGATACCACCTATCTGGTGAGTGTAATGGACTAAATTTTCTGGCTTAAAAATTGGAGATGAGACTTAAATATTCTGTGTGCATGAAGCTTTGCATTTCTAGTAAAACGGCACAGGAAGATTTTAGGCTATGTCTACACTATACCGGATAGCTCTTGCGCCGGCACGAAAACCATACCGGATAGGCCTTTCGTTCACACATGAAACGCTAGTTTCGGAACGATTTTTGTTCCGGAGCGCCGCTGCGACGCGGCGCTCGTGAAAGTGAATCGTCAAATATCGCATAGATTCTCGTGCCAATCTCTGGGGCAGTGTGAACAGGCAATCGAACCGAACCGTAGCGGAAGTCAACAACTAGGAGCGAGGATTGAAACCCACTGTAAAAGAAGTAAATATCCAGTTCTGGGTCGTTTCTGTTCACACCAGGCCGGAGTATTTTTCATGTCGACATGATAAGCTATCCAGTATAGTGTAGACATAGCCTAATCTTTCTCTCAGTTTCTACTCTTGTTAGAATGGGGGCTATAACAACAAGACACCATCTTTTTAGGTGGGGGAGAGGGGAAACATAATGAGACCACCAGTCTTTTTGTAAAATGGTGGATCCTGTCCGAGTACAATAGTTTTGACCATTTGCCTTAAACACTCAAAAAACAGCTTAAAATAGCTAACCCTAACAGCCCATGGGCTTATATTCGGAGGGGTTTATTATAGCCAGGAAGCTTTCTTGCGTTTCGAATTTTGTGGGACTTACATTCGGATTTCGATTTCTCGGACGTTATTATATGCATAGAAGGAGACAATGTGAACTTTTATTGTGTTTGGTGTTATTTTTATTGCCGTTTTTAATCCTTTTGGAGCCATTTTATATAGCTTTCTGTTCGTTAATTCGAAGGTTCCAAGTTTATCGGCTTCATCGCTCGGCATACGCTCGATATCCAACTTATACTTTGCTGGAAGGGGCTTCTTACTCTCTTGAATATGGTTGCTAAGTAATCGATGACGTGTACAACTTGATTGATAGGTGGCGTTTATCAAACTGAAGTTATTACATTTTGCTCTCCTCCAGTTTACTACATTTTTGCGTCAAAAGTTATTACATTTTGGGTTACCGTGTTTATTACAAGTCGTCACGTTCCACCATTTCATTGTCAAGTTTTGGAACCTTCATTTCGGCCGCATTCTTGCAAGCACTTCACCCCTTTTTCTGTTTTTGCCGTCCACAGATATTTGAATATCTCCGTTCCTTTAGGAAATTTTGAAGCTCTGGAACTTTCATACTTGCAAACGTACGATTTTCATCCGCCATGTTGACGAGCTATTCCCCTCAGCCTCGACTTGATGCCGTAAAGTCGTTACCAGGTTTTCTTGCACAAACAATTCGAAACTGGGCCATTGTAATACCTGTCGTAAATTGCAATAACAGTCAAATTGTAATACCTGTCGTAAATTGTAATACCTTTCGTAAATTGTAATAACAGTTGTCGAGAATTGTAATAACCAAGCTATCGTAAATTGTAATAACACGTTGTCGTAATTTGTAATAAGCCGAGCTGCCGTAAATTGTAATAACATATTGTCATATTCTTAAAATAACTGCTGAGGGCTTATGCAATTTCATTGCAAGTTTCAACAACAGTCCATCAAAAATATTTCAGCCAGCATATAATGGCGTAGTAATGGCAACAAATAAGCCATCTGACCGACCACATAGTGAACTATTCAAAAAAGCCAACTGACCTACATACTGACCAACTACCTGCTACTTTCACCAATATTGCATATACCCCCGGATCACCCTATAAGCTCGCGCCTACAGCGCCCGTTGCATGACAGCTGTGTCTCAGTGCCAGGATTCAAGCAGGTCAGGTTAGGCCTACAACTAATAAAAAAACAAGTTACCCCCTGCTCGAGCCAGATTGAATCGTTGCAATATATCTGGAAATAGTTCTCATATTTGAGGGTATAACGAAAACTGGCGCTGAAAAGTTCCTGGTTTATAAACATGTCAACTTAGCAAGGAAGGAATGACATTAATCTGTCATTTTTGTTTAGCATTGCATCCCTTTCAATGATAAATAATATCCCATTTTATTACATAAATTGGAGTGATTTCTCTCTCTTCGTATCTTTACACTGTTTATATCGATGACGTCACGTTTGTTAACGATTTTCCTTGTTTAAGGCCCTATTTGCATGGAAGAGGATGGTCCTAGTGCTAGGATGATTTGATTTGGTTTACATGCAAAAATTCGGCAGGATGGACCAAGTACCTTTGAGTTCGGCGTGGTTGCAAAGCAAGATGGCGGGCGACAATAACAAAGGCGAAGTTAACCCTGGGGCTCCCGAGGTCGTTTACATGGAGCTAGGATGATCCTAGCGTTAGGATCGTCATAGCGCTAGCCGCCAAATACAACCATTCGCATGTTAACTGAAAGAAGAAAATATCTCGCGTTCGGATGATCCTAGCACTAGGATCATCCTCCTTCCATGTAAATAGAGCCTTCGACAGGGAAAACGTCAACAAACGTGACGTCATCGATATACACAGTGTAAAGATACGAAGGGAGAGAAATCCTTGTAATTCACTCCAATTTATATAATAACATGGGAGATTATTTATCATTAAAAAAGGATACAACGCTTAACAAAAATGACAGATCAATGTCATTCCTTCCTTGCTAAGTTGATATGTTTATAAACCACGAACTTTTCCGTTACACCCTCAAATACACTCTTTCCTGATACATTGCAACGCTTCAATCATGCTCGAGGGGCGTAGCGATGTTTTTGCTGGCAGACACAGCGAGGGCGTGCAACGAGCGCCGCTGGTGCGAGCTTCTAGGGTGGTCGGGGCGCATGCAATATCGGTGAAAGTAGCAGGTAGTTGGTTAATATGTAGGTCGGTTGGCTTTTATGAATAATTCACTAGGTGGTCGGTCAGATGATTTATTTGTTGCCATTACTGCGGTTCATATGATGGATGAAATATTTTTGATGGACTATTTTTGAAACTGATCAGCATGATTGACAACAAAAATTACAAAAGCCCTCAACAGTTATTTTAAGACTTATTACAAAATACGACAATGTGTTATTACAATTTACGGCAGCTCGGCTTATTACAAATTACAACAACGTGTTATTACAATTTACGATAGCTTGGTTATTACAATTCTCGACAACTGTTATTACAATTTACGACAACTGTTATTACAGTTTACGACAGGTATTACAATTCACGACGTTATTACAATTCACGACAGAACAGCGTAACAGTACTGCTCAGAATATTTTCTATGATTGATCACATTTATTCCATCCACGCACTCAAAAGTTAGAGCCACTTTGTACATCATAGTAAACAAGCAGGGAAGTACTGTTCATTGGATTTTATTTGAATGGTCACATCTATTTCTGATCCACAGATTAAAAAGTTAGAACCACCTTGTAGAGCATATATAATAACACAGGAAAGTACTGCATGCTCAATAGCTTTCATTTGAATGGTCACACTTTAGGATTTCATCCACAGACTCGAAAGTTAGAACCACCTTGCACAGCGTAATAAATATTACCACAGGAAAGTACTGTTCAGTAGCTTTCATTTGAATGGTCACACTTTAGGATTTCATCCACAGACTCAAAAATTAGAACCACCTTATAGAGCATATATAAACAACACCACAGGAAGGTATACCTACTGCTCAATAGCTTTCACGTGAATAGTCCGCAATCCACAGACTCGAATGAGTTAGAACCGCCTTGTACAGCATAATAAACAGCACAACAGGGGAGTACTGCTCAGTAGCTTTCATTTGAATTGTCACAATTTCGGTTTTTCACAGACTCAATAATTAACATCACACTGATAAAGCCAGTAGTCTCGAAACGTCTGATATTTCCACCTGATTGTGAATTAAAAACTTACGTTCACCTTGTCTGACAGCACGATAAACAATAGTACTGGATTTTTCACGCGGGCGTTTTGGTAGCAGTGACAGAGGCGTAGCAAACTGACCAGGTAAGTCTAATAATTCACAAGCACACAGATATATGTATAGGACATAGATAAAAGCGGAAAACCTCTAAAACGGATCATCTTTGACTAAACGATGCGCAATGTAGCTGATGGTGACGAGGATGTATATAAAAGAACTCTATGAAGACACGCCCTTACAATGATTCAAACGGTTTGACTCAAAAGGTTTTGAAAAATTCATCGTTTAAGCCATTGTATATTCTGCGGTATCTTACGGGTTGTATTCAAGTCGTTGTTCGGTGTCGTAAATTGAACTGCTGGTGATCTGAACTAAAAATGGAAGTAGGTTATAATCGAAACATTTTCGTATCTTCCGTAAAAATGATCACATATGTTAAAATAACCTTCAGTAAATTGTCGGAAATCTTCATTAGATAACTTCAATAGATAACTAAAGATCCAGGAAACGATTTTCACTGCATAAAGCGGACAAGCTATACACTGACTAGAGTTTATTTGTTCCATTTCCACCCTAATGCCGGCTATATCTCTTCATAATTGAGCCATAACTCATAAGCAGTTTCCAGCTGGGCCTGATCACTGACCGCTTGACAGCTTTTCCACCAAACCCAGAAAATTAAAGCTATGCAGAAATTAAATGCACATGCCGGCAAACTTCCCGAAACAATTCAAAAAACTGTTAATTTAGCTCATTGAAACGAACAGGCTTGGCTGGCTGAATGACGCACACAAAAGATAATCTCGTGCGTTTCTCTTTCTGGTTTCATCGACCCTCGGTTGTTTTGTGTGCAGTGGGTGGTAAATTAGACGCACTGAAATGATCTAAAAAAACCTAATCTGTCTCCATTAACAGCAGAGGCATTTTTTTTTTTGACAATTTCATATATAATATATAAAGCGTGTTTACGGGTGCGGGGCATTTAAGATGGAATTCGATTGAACGTATTCCGCAATAAGGATATTAAGAATGGTCCCAAAAATTGCGTTTTTTCGAGATTTGGAAGCCATAGAAAACTGAACATCTCCTATTTCTGTATTAGAGCAGTTTTCAATTGAGTGTCGAAAGTAATTACACAATTACTTTGGTTTTGCATTGCTACGCTTTGTGATTGGCAAAAAAATCTCGCGCTACTTTCTCGACCAATCAGAAGTAAAACCAAAACCAATCGTGACTTGCTCGCACGCGTTTTCCCGCGCTTGGCGCCGCCGGCATGTATTTGCTTCGAGCTCTGATTGGTTCATTGGATTGCTTACGACTGCTGTGATTGGTCAGAGTAATTTATACTGCAAGTGTGCCTCAGAATGCGGTCCGGCAATCGAACGAGACCAAAATGAGAAATGCCAACTGTCAACTGTCCGCGCGTTGCCTGGGCACACACGTTTTTTTAACCTCGTCCTCATGCAGAGCGAGTCAGAGACAGGAAGAAAGCAGACGCTGGGAATGTGGAGGGAAAGGACTGGAAACTTGACAGAAATGGGGCGGGAACCAATACATTGGTAATAAATTTCTGCAGACGGGCTCTATTCCGTTCAATTTTTTTTGCAACTTGTTGAACGACCTCAGTTGAATCATTTTAAAATCTACTCATTCAACAAATTGCAACATCGTTCGAATTCACTTGTTGAGCCACAGGGAGCCCACACAAACTGTGTGACCGTTGTTTAGAGGAAATGTAAGGGAATATCGAAACGGTTCACTTACCGTAATATTCTGCGATGAATATTCATATATACCTGAAATGTTGTGTGTTGTCGTTCTTGTAGCTGAAAATGGCGAATTTAAGCGATTTGAAGGGTTTTGCATCGGACATTCGCCGTTTCAGCTACAAGAACGACAACACACAACATTTCAGGTAAAAATACGATTATTTTGATCTTATATATGAATATTCATCGTAGAATATTACGGTAAGTGAACCTTTTCGATATTCCCATACATTTCCTCTAAATTTAAAAATACGAACAACGGTCACACAGTTTGTGTGGGGACCCTGTGGTTGAGCAACAAATGTCGAACGATGTTCAGTTTATTTATTAGGAGGACTTTTTGATAAAAGAACAATCTCATACACGAAAAACTCTTTGCAAGGCCTCAAGTACGTTTTTTGTTGCTTCCGACATTTCACAAGTACTTTGCGAATTTTGCAGACGGACAAATTCGGCTATTCAGAAATCTAACGGATTGCCGGATTTGCATACGCCTTAAGGCACATTCCTCCGAAAATAACATTTCCAGTTCTTTCGACTGAAAAACACTACTTGCGGTATAATTCAAGGGTCGCACAATTTCCGCAAAGACAAAACAAAGATTTATTTTAAGTATAGTGCAATTTATTTATTTCATTTATTTCATTTAATTGGACGGCATGGGTAAGCTTTCTTGGTTTGTCACCCATTTACTGACATTATTGCGTTTTCAGTAAATTATAGCGTATAACGGTCGACTTTTTCATCTTTTGAGAGAAGCGAAGATACCTTACCAGTGTAGCGGATTGTTTAAAAATAATTTTTTAAAAAAACTTTCCGGTCCATTGCCTGGGAGTTCCAAATTATAAATAAAAATAATTTATATCCTTCGATTAGATTTGAACCTTATCTAAGGATGATAAAGAATGTTAATCATAGAGTGGCAATAAAATGAGGATTACTACCAATCGAATCACGACGATACAAGACGATACCTACAGATGATAGGCTTTGCCCTTTTTGCAAGTCATTTATTGGTGACGAGTCTCACTTTTTGCTGAAATACACCCCGGCTCGATCTAAGATTCATCTAAGAAGTGTCTTCTTGAATCGTCTCTTTTCGACAAACAACAGTTTTATGCCGGTTTTTGAATTGTAAGACGCTTAGTGTGTACATCTTAGCTATGTGCGACGAAAATATCTTGAATCTAAGTGCCCTTAATAGAGGAAGGGGCGTAGCTACGGGGTGGGGTGCCTGTGATCCCCCCCCCCCCCCCCCCCCCTTGTGAGATAATTTTAGTAAAACACAGCGTGGGTGTCGACATGACAATCTGGTAAGTACCCTGGGTGGGACACAGTGTGGACCCCCCCCCCCCTCCCCCCTTTGAAAAATCCTAGCTACGCCTCTGAGAGGGGTTCGCTCAATACAGGTTTGTTTTAGGAAGCGGTTACTTGCGAGGGTCCCGAGGTTGTCCGTTAAATACAGGTTTTACTGTAATTTAAACGATCACAGTTTTGTGGGGTTTTTTAGGACGACCCCAAAACTAGCGGCACGTTTTAATACAGCTAGTTTGAGTACTTTGCACTTTTCCTGACTTTTCGTAGTTCAATTTGTTTGTGATGTTTTAGCGAAACTTCCTGTAGTACATTCTTTCTGAAACCCCATCTGTTCTTCCTGTGGATTGATGGGTGGAAATGCGTCATATCTGATCAAACACAAAACGCACTCCACTCCGCGCTGGCGCTGAAACGGTCGTTGTCTGTTTCATTATCTGTGGTTTCCGGTCCAACTTGATTAACGCACTTGACATGCGTGATCAGAGCCAAAAATATCAGGCAAGTTCATAAATCACTTCCTCTCGACAACTGAATACTCTGTCCTGCTACGGCGTCACACAAAAGGAAAACGAGAAGGTAAGTTACTACAAATGTTTATATGTTTTGTCAGGAATTTAATACAAGCGATGTTTATAAAACCGTACAACAATGGATGTACTTTTCAATCATTGAAACGTTTGTATAAAGTGCGCACCATTCCTTGTTACTTTTTTTTTTTATTTCGTGTAATTTGTCAATGCGTAAACAACATAAACTGTCCTGGTGATAAAAGTGTTTGCAGCTTATAAGCGACGAGATAGTAACGCTCTGGGTGTTGATTTCAGATATCGCAAAGTACTGACAATAAACCATGCAATGATCGAACCGTGTGTGGAAAAATCTCTGCACACGTTGCAACTGTTCTTACCGTAAATCAAAGTTGTACAACGTGTTCAATTAAGTTTCATATTCAACCCAGTATCTATGTTTATAAGTAACTGGAAGCCAACATTTCGATGTGTCGGATTGTGATGAAACCGCCCGGTGAAACCGTTGGAGCATGCCGTCTGAAACGAGAGCTAAATCGATGCACTTACATTTCATTTTCTACGGGATGACTACATGTATATTGTTATGCTTCTTCGAGCCAACTCAACTGGTATCTTCATCGCATTTGCATAAGTTGTTTGAATTCTTTTGTAAAATCAATACTGCAAATTGAATACCAAGCGTAGTCCGCTATTAAATTGAGTTTACTTTTCGCAACAGCACACGAACTGCAAACTGGCCCCGGGGGGTCTCCCATATAAAAATGACGGGGGTGCTCGTCGTACCTTTCAGGGGTCACAATTTGTAGATTGGTACCGCTCAGGGTACGAAAATCTAAAATGACTACCGTTAGAATTATCGCGGCACCTTTTAGGGTATTGAGCCAAAAAATATGTCAGAAATATGACATGTGCTGTTTTGAATTGGTATCTTTTAGGGTGTTTTTCGAAAATTTCCGACGAGCACCCCCGTCATTTTTATATGGGATCCCCCCCCCCCGGAAACTGGCACAACTCCGCTTCAGTTGTAACACTATTCTGTGAACAGGTGCCTCTAGGCGGGGTATTGTACTGATTGGGTTAAAAAAGAAATCTGCGATCTGTCCACAGGCTATTGCGACACAAGTTCAAATGAAGTGACTGGTTGTTATAATTACAGCATTGCCAATCACACGCCATCACACACGCCATCACACCCATTCAGGGGAAACCTTTGCCGCTTTTGCTTTTAGTGAAGTGACAGATACAAGACCAAGTAAATTTTGGAACTGTTTTGAGCGCAGTGCAAAGAGAGCAAGCACTCCTTTGAACAAACGCGAAGGAACGCGCTGCGCGCGGGGGGAGGGAGGTGGGAGAGGCGGTATTGCTGGGGCTCTAAAACCCTTAGGCCATTCCAGACCACATTCAGCTGATTTCTATACCCGAGCATTGGCACGCGCACAAGAAAGTGTTTCAATTATTGATGTAGACTTACTGGCTCTTTTTTGCGGATGTTAGTTCGGTAGCTATAGAAAATTTAGTTATTATTGCCGTTTGTTCGCAAGACCCACACACGATATATGATCCCTCGATTATTAGCGCCATTTTTGTTACAATGTTTAGAGCAAGAATAAAGTTCATAAGACGTGTTGATAAGAACATTATTCAAAACATTGGCGAGAAATATAAATATTCATGCGTAAAAAAGCCACTGAAAATCAAAACATTTTGGGAAAACCACGATATATTGAATTCAGTCATATTGAGGTCAGTCATATGATATTTTCAGGTCTTAACCGCAATAATAATCCAGATTAGAGGCCATTTACAATACAGACTTTATTTATTGCAAATGCATGATGTTGCGTTTAGTTCGAGCTCTTCTAGATCATGCAACAAAGCACGCTATCTTGATATTATTGATTTTTGTTCACAACATGAGGTGAAAAGGGTACAAAGTCTTATCTAGTGTTGTCAAAACATGTTGTGAAGTGCATTTTATCTCTATTGTACATATGGAGTCACTCAGGCGACTCATATTTGGCACCCCCAGGTGGCGCACGTGCCTTACTGCTTGTTAGTGTATAAAACCAAGCCGATTTAGCCATGGCGCGGTGATTGTAAGGTCATATACTCGGTGATCCTAGTCCTATATAGAGTCAAAACATTGATTCATGTTATATACTAACTTTTTAGTCTGTGGATGAAATCCTACATTGTGACCATACAAATAAAAAAAAAACTGAGCAGTACTTTCCTGTGGTACTGTTTAGTATGCTGCATAAAGTGGCTCTAAAGACTTTTGTTCTTGGGCCATCGTAGCTTGATGAGAAATAGAACACAAACCGCGGTGATTAACATTGAATTACTATATAAGTATAGTTTTTAACACTGTAACGGTCACTTTTGAAAATGTATGTAGTAACATACGAAACGTCAAGTTTTATAAGTTCAATATGTTTATCACCACGGTTTGTGTTCTATTTCTCATCAAGGTGGCTCTAACTTTTGAGGCTGTGCATGAAATCCTCTCCCCAGCGCCCCTCGGCTCGCATTACGAAGGATTGCTCGCAGTCTTGAAGAGACCGGAAGAAGACAGTGGCAGGTACTAGAAAGTTGAGTGGAGGGAGAGCAGTGTAATTCGGGCGCTAAGCTGAGGGGAAGGGGGGGGGGGGGGGGAGGGGGATTTTGTCGCGCGCGCGCAGCGCGTGGAATCACCCCACACTGGCCCTCTTCTGGTCATAAAATAGTTCTTCAGCAGTCAGATTTTCCGTATGTGGTTCGGTGACGTCATCGCTCAAATTATAGTCGAGTCGCTTAGCTGCGATATTACTATTCATAACTACTATTTGAACCGATGATCGTAGTGATAACTACCGCAACATGTCTTTAAAAGTAGTAAATCGTCCGTTTTCTTAAACTATTCAGAACAAATTATATTGGCACGATGCGACATTTCAAGGAAAAAAGAATCACGGAAAAGGGAAACTGAGTGGAAAAGGTTCGTGCGCCAAACATCAAAATTCAAGGAACATCCTAAATTTCATTTTGTGGAAAACTGAAAAACAAATGGCAGTATGCAAAACTGAGTACTGCCAAAGAGGTTTCATTTGAATGGTCACAACATAGGATTTCGTCCACAGACTCAAAAGTTAAAAACATAACATATCTCCATAATTGACTCTGGGAGTGAAAGGGTTAAATTAATGAGTTGTCAGTTCTTTGTAAAGAAAGTGTCACAGTTTGTGTGCGTCAGAAGTACCTGAAAGTACTCAATGTCAATAAGCGACCTCCATCAACCCGACATATTCTGAATTAGCCACTTCAGTAATTAGAAATCGAACAGCAGACGAGATACAACTTAAAAGCTCTTCTTTGTTCCACAGACATTTGTAAAAGTTGAACCAGATTGTTAAACTGAAGACCACCACAGGAAGGTATTGCTCAATTTTTTTCTCTTGAATGGTTACACTTTAGGATTTCATCGGCAGACTCAAAAGTTAGAACCACCTTGTACAGCATAATAAACAGTACCACAGTAAAGTACTGCTCAGTAGCTTTCTTTTGAATGGTAGCACTTTCGGATTTCATCCACAGACTCAAAAGTTAGAATCACCTTGTACAGCGTAATAAACAGTACCACAGGAAAGTACTGCTCAATAGCCTTCACTTGAATTGTCACACTATAGGATTTCATCCACAGACTCAAAAGCTAGAACCACCTTGTAAAACATAATAAACAGTACCAAAGGAAAGTACTGCTCAGTAGCTTTCATTTGTAGGATCATACGTTAGGATTTTATACACAGACTTCAAAAGTAAGAACCACCTTGTACATCATAATAACAATGCCACAGGATAGTACTGTTCAGTAGCTTCCTTTTCAATGGTCACACTTTAGGATTTCATCCAAAGACAAACTGAGGGCCATCTTGTACATCATATGATGTCATCGTATAAATCCACTAGCGTTCTATCACGAATGCTGTTCTCTTATTGGCTACGTTACTCACTGTCTATCCTGTTTTAGTATAAATCTACTTGTGTTCTATCACGAATGCTGTTCTCTTATTGGCTACGCTACTCACTGTCTATTCTCTTGTAGAAAGTGAGTAGAGTGAGTAGCCTAATGGCGGCCACTTCTTCGCATTTTCGAGGTGTCTGTGAAGAGTATTAGTTGTTAATGTTTGAACTTCTAGTAGACTAATACTGAAACATTTAGATTATTCGCTCTTGATTTCTATCGCGTGATAGTTGAATAATCTAATCATGGCTAATAAACAGTACTACTGGAAAGTACCAGTCGGTAGCTTTCATTTGAATGGCTAGGTGTGAAGGTTATCAGTGAATCTTTCAGGAAATATTTACAACGTAAATTTACCGTAATTTATTCATTTTTTTTTTATAAAGCAATTAAGGGACAGGAAAAAGATATGTTCGATCTTATTTAAAATATAACTGTTACTAACTTTTCCACTGCTACGACGTGCTCTCACGGATATTTCGCGCACTTGAATATCCGTTTTAGTCATCACTTTATTTTTAAACTTTTCTTTAAAAATCACTGCGACGTGTCTAACCAGTTTAAAATCAAGCGCAGCTAAGAGAACAAGGAATATCTCGCCATTCGTTTTTCGCTAAGGTAAGTGCTACACGAGCAAGCCACCTGGCTCGCTTTTAAAATCCGTTAGACGTGGCAAGATGACTTTTTAAGCCTACCAGACGCCGTACTTCTGACGTGCCGTACGTTTTGGCACGACGGGCAGTGGTGCGATCGTGTTGCGGCTTGAAACAGAGTTCTAGGTCGATACGTCGGATGTTTTCTTACGGCAAATCATGTCTCATCGATCGCGCCACAATTAATTAAGCAACTCTGATTCGTTCGGACGCATGCGCCAATCTATCATGTTATATTTGTCGGCACTGAAAACATGCTAAATTTTTTCTTCCAGAAACATTTATAAAATCATCTAAGAGATTGGAAAAGATATCGTGCCAATATTTTGGTTTTATAAAAATAGAACTGTGACAGGGCAACTGAGAAAAACAAAGACAGTTAATATTCTACGCACACTGCGAACTCAAGTATGATGCTTAGGTATTATAACAACGACAACAACAACATTTATTTAAACACGGATAGTATCAAAAATCGGGTCCGGTTGGTACGATAATTACCCTGATATACGATGTTTGAATCGAAGTTCTTAGGTAATATGCCGAAATTTCAAGAGAACCGCATTTTCCCTTGGAAATTATAATGCTTTGACGGGTTTGCAATTACCAGTGGCCCTCATCTGTTATTCAGAAACCGATTACCCATTGGCGCAGGAAAGTTTGTGGCTTTTGTCGGGGGCACGCAACAACATCCGTGACTCTGAAACATTACCACAGGAAAGTACTGTGCGGTGGCTTTTATCACGGGCGCACAAGGAGGGCTTAGACTGAAAAATGCTTGGAATGGCGTTGTGCTGTTTTTCCATATCATTTTCGCGACTTTAAAAGAAACTATGTGAAAGAAGTGTGGATGGTCACACTTTAGGATTTCATCCACAGACTCAAAAGTTAGAACCACCTTGTACAGCATAATAAACAGTACCACAGGAAAGTACTGCTCATTAGCTTTCATTTGAATGTTCACATTTTAGGATTTCATCCACAGACTCAAAAGTTAGAACCACCTTGTACAGCATAATAAACAGTACAACAGGGAAGTACTGTTCAGTAGCTTTCATTTGAATGGTCACACTTTAGGATTTCATTCACAGACTCAAAAGTTAGAACCACCTTGTAGAGCATAACAATCGTACCAGCTTTCATTTGAATGGTCCACTTGAGAATTTCAAACTAACACAGACCCAAACATTAACCATCTGATATACTGAGTTTAATAGCACCACAGACTGAAGAGTTAAGTTCAGTTATATTATTTGAAGACTAACACTGTAGGATTTTATCCACAGATTCAAAAGCCGCGTGCATCACATTTTGCATCCAAATTAAAGCTGTTATTGTAGAAGGAAAATAATTGATTTTCGGCCTTAAAAGTGTTTTAAAGAATATATTAAACATGAATCTATCTGACTGATGGGTAAAACTGGCTTGGATATTATGAGCAGCGTTTCAAAACCATGCTTTCACAACTTTTATCTGACTGATCAGGCAACGAAGGCGAAGATTGTTTAACGCAAGAAGCGTCTTGCCAAACTGAAATACGCTGAATTTAATTTAATTTGTTTTGTTGCTAGCTGTCGGTTTACTCGGTTGAGGTAAGTAAACATTTGTAGTTACTTCTTGTGTGTGACAGAGGTCATGCTTTTAAATTTAAATTAAATTTTATTTTGCCCATGTAAACACCATTATGTGGCTATTCAAAGTCGATAAAGAAACGCCCCCAAACAAAGCTCCGCAAGATCGTAATACAAACAAGATTGTGTAGTTACGACTTCCTCTGTTCGATCACTTCCAGACTCAATTATGGAGACATGTAGTGTAGTTCTTACTTTTGAGTCTGTCGACGAAATCCTTTGGTGTGACCATTGAAATGAAACCTCTTCGGTAGTAGCTTTGAATGGTACCATTAGTTTTTCAGTATTTTACAAAATGAAATTTGGGATTTTTCTTAAATTTTATTCTTTGGCACCCTTAGTTAACGGGATAAGCTCGGGTTTTGATTTATTTTTAAGGACCGGCCATTTTACAATATGTATTTTTTTAGGACGAAATTAGGCAATAACCAAACAAATCCTACAAAGCTTTTGTAGAAGAAAACAAATAATGTGCACAGCTGTGATAATTAGTGTTGGAAAAACTTGGCGCGATCGTTCTCGAACTTGTTTAATAGTATACATATTTCGTAAGTTGTTGCCGACACAAACATCTATCTTATCTACCCACGCAAGATACTCATAATGCACTTACTCTTGTTACGGGTCATTTTTCAGTCTAAAAAGCAGATATTTCTCAGTTTGGAAAATATCGCAATCTCTGTGATCGTAAAGCAAATCATAGGTATTTTCACCCTCTTTTCGAACAAAACCTTTCTTTGGAACTGAAATGAGTTTTAGGTTATAGGTCGTTCTAAAGGTGCGAAAGGTAATATCTTTAGAATATATTTTTAGAATTTTCTCTATTTGGTAAGCTTACGCAAGCCGAAATCGAGCTGTCCAAATATTGGACCCAACTCTTTTTGTATGACAAATGGCCTCTTTAGTAAAGCTTTGTAAATATTCTGCCTGCAACGGAATGAGTCGACAACGTATTCTCTCGCCAGAGAATAAAAATAATGATTTAATACTGCTTATTCATGATTTACTGCTAACTGCGAAGACTTGTTCGTCTTAAATGTTTTGTGACGGGAAGCAGAAAAAGTGTCCGTAACTGGCTGGTCGTTTACGAGAATGGTTCTCGTAAGAGCGGGTAATTCAAACGGGGTTTTGTCAAGGCGGCCGTAAGTAGAGCTGTCCACTTACGAGAATGTCCGCTCAGGAAGCATTGACTGTTTATAAAATATCTGGTTTACCGTTAAATGGGCATACTTTTTATTTATTTCACTCCCAGAGTCAATTATGGAGATATGTAGTGTAGTTCTAACTTTTGAGTCTGTGGATGAAATCCCACGGTGTGACCATTCAAATGAAACCTCTTCAGCAATACTTTTGCATGGTACCATTTGTTCTAACTCTTGAGTCTGTGGATGAAATCCCACGGTGTGACCATTCAATTGAAACCTCTTCAGCAGTACTTTTGCATGGTACCATTTGTTTTTCAATATTTTACAAAATGAAGTTTGGGATTTTATATGAATTTTTATCTTTGGCACTCTTGGGAGTTAAAGGTCTAAGTTTGTTACATTTTTTACAGAATAATTCTTTTGCCGATTTTTTATATCATTTTTTTAATTACTACTATTTCATTTCAATGCAAAATTTGCAAAAGTGCATGTACTGGCGAAGATTAGTTGATGAATATTAGGTTTTCTTGTGTGTAACTAAACCTGCAGTCGTTCTAAATTACAGTGTTGTCCCGATTACTCTAATTGCCAGGGAAAACGTACATTAAAGCTCAATGTTCGAGTTATCGAGGGTTCAATTCTACAACGTTCTGAGTGTAGCAAGGGAAATCGTGGTATTTATGGCGAGAAGTTCGATTTACAGGAAGATCGAGTTGACTAGAGTCATCTGTAAATCTTTATTTAGAAAATTCGATCTATTTTTTTGCAATAAAGATAAACATCAATTATGTTAATAAGGGTGCGATCGTGATGTCAAGGACGCTTTGTTCCTAGCCAATGAACTTTTTCCAATATGCTGTGTTTGACGGGAATGAAAAAAGCTTTTTGTTAATGTAAATAGATTCATTTGGGGTTTTAATTAATTCAATGCCTTCTCTAAGGTTTATCATTACTGGATTAGCAGTGGTTTATACGTTGCATTCAGTTCGAAGTTTTTTTAAGAACAAGGTCTTTACGGAAAACTTCCTATATGCACGATTAGAAAAGTATCATGGAAAAGATATCATGCTTGAGCCAGTAATAATACTGCGTTATAATTGGTCAAAGTTAATCGTTCCAACGTACGTGCTTACCAGATCATTCATTCAACAACAGTCCGTGTTCTTTTCTAATACCCGACAGGTTTTTTTCTTGAAAGTTTAATTGGTTGTCATTCTTGTATAAATAGCGCTGTAAACAACGCTATATTATTTTTTATTGGATTTACGAAGGAGACCACAGAAGGTAAATTAGTCGTGTGTGACTGATGTTTCTTATTTCTTGCAGATGGCTCATTCGTCTTTGTTGGTTCTGGTGTCCCTAATCTTCCAAGCGTTTTTTTCCAGTAAAGCGCTCGTAAATAGTTGTACTGGTGGCTGTGAATGCAATGATATAACAGACGAAAATGGAATCCTCGCAAACTGCACATTAACAAACTTAAAAGAGCTGTCAAGATTTATTCTGCGACCTCTTAAAGTGAAGTCACTGTAAGTTGACAAATGCCGGTGATTCGTTTTACAGAATTAGATTCATAAACAACATTATCCGTTTCATTCATATTTCACTCATAACAATAGATAATTATATAGAGAAAATGTTGATTCACAGAGCTGCTTCCATAGCAAATCGAACTTAACATTAGAAAAATTCCAAACCAGATGGACAACTCTTCTATCTTTGTTAAGTGATTGATTAGTCTTTTTTCCTTCTTGTCCCTAAAACCGTCTTTTATGCTACTTTGGATTGTATTGTGGTGTAGTGTAAGGATAGTTTATATATTGAAGAAGTTAGCTAGTATTGTTGTTGTACTTGTAAGTAGATTTGCGTGTTGTTAAATAAAGTGTTTATCTAAAAAAAATTATATATAAAAATATATAAAACACGAAAAACCAAAAATATAAACAAAGTCAGTTATTTTAGATATTGTCGTGACAGTAAATTTAGGTAAAAAAATTTGTTCATTTTAGTTTAACCTATTAACAAATTTAAAAAACGTTTTCTGGTTAAAAAGTTTAAAATATATATACGAGCTTTGGATTGCCAGTCTGCAATCTTTGACAAATAATGACTGGCAATCGAAAGCTCATATATTTTAAACTTTTTAACCGGAGAACGTTTTTTAAATCTGTTAATATGTCTTATCCTGGTTATTCGTCCATTTTTAAATGTAGTTTAACTTGTAGCTGATTCTAAGACTAACAAGGACTTTGCGACAGCTAGCGGTTCCATTGCCAAATTAGTAGTTATTACTGGATGAATGGCAATTAATACAATTATTAAAGATTTAAGATCAACCAAGCAAATACGGTTTCTCACTTTAACCGTTCTATTTTCGTCATAATTCAGAAAAATCGTCTTATCCAGTGAAGTGGAAATTGTTCCCGAAGGATCGTTCGGAAACTTTTCCAACCTTGTTAATTTGTAAGTATAACACCTTCTTTGTTCATATTTTGTGGTATCGTGGTACCGTATACGGTCAATTCGTACTATTCCTGGCCTATCTCAGGACTATCGCTGATCTATCTCAGGACTATCCCAGGTCTGTCTCAGGTCTATTCCAGATCTAAGGTTTATCCCAGTTCTATCTCTTGTCTTTCCTAGGTCTATCTCTGGTCTATATCAGGTCTGTCTGAGTTCTATCCCAGGTCTGTTATAATCCCAGGTCTATCTCAGATCTATCCTAGGTCTTTGCCAGGTCTATCTCAGGTCTATCCAGGTTTATCCAAGGTCTTTCCAAGATCTATCTCAGGTCTTTCCCCCAATAAAAATTACAGAAGACAAATTTTAAGCAAAAGAAAGTCAAATTCCAGGCTTTTTACATTTGCTTTGATCGAAGAGAAGCTGAAAATCTCTGATAACTGCTCAAAAGAGCTCAAGCTAAGATGGAGTAAGTCGTGTTACACCTACTAAACCCTGAAAAGTTATATGTTCGTACTGGAAATCAGTAATAAACGAAGGCTTCCCTTCCTACGAAATTGCAGGAATCTTTCGAACAACGGCATTAAAGTTATCAAGGATGGTGCTTTCTCGAATCTCAATTATTTACAGCACTTGTAAGTATATATATACACCATTGTTCTATCATTTCTGAAAAGTATGTAGGTTTTATTTTGTTACTTGATCTGTGCTACGCCGTAATGAGATCTTTATTCTTGATTTCCGTAGAGCAAAAATGTTAAAGATAACATTAACCTTATAGAGCGTTTTCATCTGACGTCACGGCGGCCATATTGGTGTTCCAAAACAAAGAAACGGCGGCCATGTTGGTGTACCAAACCAATCCTCCAGGAATTGAACTCTATTTTTATGCAAACATTTTCTTTTGATTCAGTAAACCAACATGGCCACTGGTCACGTGAGTGAAAACGCCCTATTCGGACCATCTAAACGTATCTAACTTGTAATTCAGTGAAATCCAAGATGGTGGCCATGCATTCGTAATGATGACGCAATCCACCGTAGGAAAAAAGATGGCGGCTGTTCATTTTACCACAATACCTTGCGGACCTAACACAGCACATAAGGCACAAAGAAAGCCAAATTTTTTACAATATTTATTCCAGTAATAAGGACAATGTGTAGACTAGGTTTGAAGATTTTATAACTTTTCTTTACATTTTCATGAACGTTGTTAAGATTTTTGTGCGCTAAGAGTTATGGGTAAATGTACCAGTCGCCATCTTTTTTCCTACCGAGGATTTCCGCGTCATATGAGGTCATCATGTCACGTGACTTAAATTAGACAGTTTTTGCCGTGCTGTAAACCCGACAAGTTTCATAGCCATAGCTTTAAGGCGGGGTTTTACCTGAATTTGAATGAAATTTTAAGAGGCTTAAAGAAAGGATATATACAAGAAAGAAAATGATTTTCGTAACACCAACAGGCAGTTGATACTCACGCAAGGGCACCCCAGGTTGCCAGTGGACTAACTTGGTGTCCATCTACTTATTTTTAACTTAAAATGTTAATTTTAAAACTACATTAAATCTTCAGTTTTTCTTATTTCTCTAATCGCGTTCGAAGAACGCAATCCTAATTTCGTGTTGGAGACAAATTTGAGATTTTTTGGTAGACGGTCTTCCAAATGGCCGCCCCTATTGTTTTTTTTTCAGGGGCTCATTTCCGCCGGAAATTCCTTCGAACGCGTCTCTATGATCTGTGATTACTGCTAGTTTATACAAATCCTTTGAGAAAAACTGTTTCGGCTCCCAAACATACCAAAAAATCACCCAAATTCACAAAACACCCCATGCCGTAACATAGGTTCGTGAGATAAGTTAGGCGTTTTTGGATTGCTTTGAACGTGAACGAGATATCGTGTTAAAAGGCGGAAAAATGGCATTAGGTAAAGCTCCCCTTAATATCCTGGTATTCAGAGGACCAAAAAAGACCGATCTGAACAGAAGAAACTACAGTCAAATTTGACTCCTCTGTACCCTGTGCTCCAATCAATCAAGATCTTCAGTCATGTACAGCATGTTATAATGATTTCTTTTTTTTGTTCACAGAGACCTCTCCGCTAATCGGATTACAAAGTGGGAAGGAAACTTCACGAATGGATCGAGACTGCCATCGTTATTATATTTGGATATATCGAGCAACCCAAGCTTTAGGCTACCAACAACTTTGCTTAAGCTGCACAAGCTCAAAGAGATCAGGGGAGTTACGTGGAACGAGCCATGCGCGAACTGCCTGCTGCTCAGAAACTACACCTTGCAAAATGAGAGTTTGAACAGCGAGGATATTAACATTACCACATCAGAACTGGTTAGAGGAAAATATGAAGTGGGAAAGAAGGAAAATTGTCGGGTAAATGGACTTGAAGCAAGCAAGGAAGTTGTCGAATACGCGAAACATGGATTTTTTCCACAATGTCTTGATAAGGATACAAAGTGTTTTGCAAACGAAATTAAAGTCACCCCTATACACCGTTGCTGGGACAGTAGCAATAAATACTTGAACGCGGTGTACTTCATTTCACCGATCGCTTTTTTTCTAAACCTGACTGTTGTCATAATCACATTAACAACGCGACCTTTACGGAGAAATGTCACCATGTTTTTAACCAGTAATATGGCGGTTAGCGACTTCATGCTCAGTGTTTATTCTCTGATATTGATCACCTCAAGGCAAATGCCTTATACAGACTTCCTGTTGATTATTGATGACTTGTGCAATGCTATTGGATTTGTGTGGCTCACGTGCCAGATCGTAAGCATCAAAACGTCATTTATCCTCACCGTGGAACGCTTTCTAGTTGTCGTATATTGTATGCAGCCCACGGTCCGCATAACTCGTACACTAGCTGTCGTATTTGCCGCGCTAACATGGTGTCTGGGTGTGGCAGTCGCCATCTTACCCTTGGCAAAGATATCAGTGTACAATAGCAACACATACTGTATTCCTATTCGTCCGATCAAAGACATACCACATTCCTACGAGTTGAGTATTGGTTTGTCTCTATGGGGCATGCTTGTGTACTTTGTAACAATTCCTTTTTATGTGAAGATCTTCTTTTCGGTAAAGAAGACACGCCGCAGAGCCGGTATTAAGAGAGATAGCACATTAGCAAAACGAATTGGTATTTTGGTGTTGAGTAACATGTTTTTCTTCTTTTTCCCGATTGTAATCGCATTTCTCTGGCTCACGACGAACCTTAAGGAGACAATGTCACCACGCAGTCGAGAAATTCTTACAGGCGTGGTTCCTATGCTGTTGCTTAATCTCAATGCGTTCATAAACCCTCTTCTCTATGCCTTCAGAGCGGAGAAGTTCCAAAAAGCGTTAAGGATGAGAATAGAGACAATTTGTCTCAGGAAACCCAGGAGTGCCTCCTTGACAAATTCTATCTCCCATCAAGTGACTATGAGAAATACAAGAACTACAAGAAATCGCAATTCCACTTTGGTATTGACTCCACCTTTGAAACAACGCGCTTTCGCTATACCTATAGGGACTTCTCCTTTGTCGAAAGAAATTGGATCGAACGACAACGCAATGCCTTTATCGAAGATTTAATATTCCTTATCCGTGTGCGTGTCATTCAGGCTGGTAGAGTCTACCTGCTATAGCTCAGAAGGAGGTCAGACACTTATTGAGAATTATATAACGTAATATGGACACTTAGAATTTTATTTTCAATAAATGTTTAAGTGTAAAAAAGAAAATCTAAAATCCCCAGTCAGGATTGAACCTGCGACCTCCGCTAGGCTTAGACTTATATAGCCTACCGTTCCACAGTGCCACCCGGCTTCTCGGGCTGCTTAGGCCTAAATTAAACTATCTAAACTGCTAACCCCAACCTCACCCTAAAGCTAACCAGTTACTCCGTTATATAAGTCTCAATAAGGTGTCCGACCTCCTTCTGAGCTATGGAATCTAGACTCTTCCATTCAGGCTCACGAGATGATTGGGCCAGTACGCAGCTATTACAAGGTCTTCTCTGATTGGCTGAGAAAACAATAGAACAAACAACAGAACAATGGACCCTAGCCCTAAAACTTCCTTCCCCATAATCGTACGGAACTGACAAATTACTTTAGTTTCAAGATTTCATTAAAAAATACCTTATAGAGAGAGCTATAAATTAAACTCGCCTGACCATGATATGGCAGCTTACACTAAATCATACTTATTACTAGCAGTAATCACAGATCATGGAGACGCGTTCGAAGGAATTTCCGGCGGAAATGAGCCCCTGAAAAAAACCAATAGGGGCGGCCATTTGGAAGACCGTCTACCAAAAAATCTCAAATTTGTCTACAACACGAAATTAGGATTGCGTTCTTCGAACGCGATAAATATGAGGAGCCCAATTTCTGCAAGCTTTTTTACTTCCATTGGGCTTCCTTGCCAGTTAAGTCACTTAATATTACATTTAATTTTGAACTATTTTTGTAGCTCTTCCTGCTCTGTAAATTTGCAATTTTAATAATATTTTTTTTCTTTTTCTTTTTGTAATATTTATTCTATGTGGCAAATCAGTAAAATAAAATAACTAACTAAATAAATAAAAATACCCAGGTCCAATAAAATTAGGTTCTAAAGAGCTGCGTGGTATCTGGGATGATTAGCTGATGACTTCGGTCTCGCTTTGCAAATTGTTTGCAAATTCATAAACTCTATTTAATGGGGGTAGAACTAAAAAGCTTAAGAAACCAGTGGCCCTCCTACATCTAATAAAAACTACAATGTTTTAGTAGAATAAAAAATAGGCAGGCTATGACTACATGTAGCTTACTGCACCTGTTATTACTTAGATTATCGTAGGATTTCCTAAACGCTTATCAGAATTCAGTGATTTTCTGCTTCCGGAAGGCTTAGCGATTTGTTTATCCCAATTGCAGCGCTAGCGTCTGCGAATTATATTATAAACATCACAAAATAATATTTAAATTCAGCAACCTACTTTATTATATCTAGTGTTTTCTAAAATTTCCGACTTTTCATGTGTATATAGAATGCCATTCTTATCCAGTTTAGTTTAGTCTCAAGAGCAAAACGCGTCAAGTTATCGCATCAAGGAAACTGTCGGCCACGCAAATTTGTTCAGCATCTGGCGAATTTCTCGCTCGACCGATTGTGGTCAAGTTTTCTAAATATTTGTCAAAAGCCACTAATAAGACAAAGAAACAGTCTATGAAATGTTTCTTACAAAGTAAATGGACGTTAATTCCTTTTTGGTTTTTTTGGTTTTTGTTTTTTGATATGGCAACGTTATTGCAATTAGGTGTATATAAAATATATTGTTTACCAATAAATGGGCATGGCGAATACTACTAGCCTCGCTTTGATAGAGAGGCTAAAGGCAACTCGGAAATGGCCTGTTGAGTGGCTTCACTGCATGACATTGCACAAAATGTATATTTTTTTGTTAGTATATAAAATATAATAATAAACTGAATAACTTTAACATGCAAGGCTGATTATAACCGAACGAATTCAGCTGTCTGATCAGCCTTGCATGTTAAAGTTATTTTTATTTAGTTCATTGCTGATCCTGATCTGCTCAAAGATCCAGCTACATTTTGCTAATGTTTGTTCAAGTGGTCGGCCTTGCATTGTTACAGAAGTCTTTATAAAACATATTGTTTACCAATAAATGGGCATGACGAATACTCAGGGAGTTCGCCTTAATTTAATTTTACTGTTTACCGTTAAAAGGCCTCTTGTTTACCGTTGGATGGACATGGCAAAAACGTGTTCGCCCTATATTTGTTATTAGTATACAAATTGTGTTATTTATTATATCTTTTTTACAGAATATATAAAAATATTAATATTTTCTATTAATTTTTCTATTTCTATTTCAAATTTGCAATAGTGTACATGACCGGATGTATTTATTTTTTTATGCAATTTTCTTATGTGTAACTGAACCTGCAGTCGTTTAAAATTAAAATTGGTATCAATTTTATGCAAAATTTGCAAAAGTGTATATACGGGCGACGATAATTAGTTGGTTAATATTGAGTGCGGTTCTTATGTGTAACTAAGCCCGCAATCGTTTCAAATTACAGTTATGGTGTCCCCATAACTCGAGTCGTCAGAGGAAACATTTAAACAGTTCGCCGGAGTTATCGAGAGTTTAATTTTGAAACGAAGTCCAGTGTAGCTGGGGAGATTGTGGTATTGGGTTCGATCGAGTTAGCGAGAAGTAAGCGAATCTTTGTTTACAATTATTGCCCATTAGCATGATTTCTTGATGCAAAGGCTGTGAAAAGGTATTTATTCACAAGCCTAATGGCTCGGCAACTGACTGAGCTTTGCCCAGTTTCCGTCACATGAAGCGACTAGGAGTATAACTACTCCCTTCTAGATGGGATGCTAGCCCATCACAGAGTGACCTGGTTTATTTACTATGAAGTGACTAGGAGTATTATTACTCCCCTCTAGATGGGATGCTAGTCCATCACAGGGTGATAAAAATTTCGACCTCCCATAATCTTTTTTCGACCGGTGGTCCATTGTTCTGGAGTACCCATCACAAAGTCTGGAAGGGTGTGAATTTGCATCTCGCTAAGTGGAAATACATCTGGACTTGTTTGTCATGAAACTAAAGATATCTTGACCAGTTTTGTCCACTATGGCTTTCCGGAACGGGCGGTTTGGTCAGATATAACGTGACTGCCATTTGCGCCTTTTGGCGCGGAGAGAATAAAGGTTAAGTTTAAAACAAATAGTTGAGTCCCATATATCAGACACACTTCGTGCAATGCTCTTCTAAAAATTTGAAATTTTACCATGCATACATATATATATATATATACTCAGCAATTCAGTGCAGCTTTTTTTTTCAACATTACACGCAAAAAGCTAAACATTGCGCAGATTACTAAGTTTACATCTATCCCTTTCAATTCATATTTCAATTCGCTTACAGGAAGTTGAAGTTATGGATATCCGTCTGTATATCTTTATTTAGAAAATTCGATCTATTTTATGCAGTTATCATGGTAAAGCATAAAAGCATAACCAACGTCATGTCATGGCCTCTTTGTTCCTAGGCAATGAACTTTAAGTGCAATGTGTTTAATATTTTTTTTTTGACAGGTAAGAATGAAAGCTGTTTGTTTATGTAACTAGATCCATTGCTGGTTTGTATGAATTTAGTGGTGTATCATTACTTATATCACGTTTGTTTTAGTTAAGCAGTATAGCTTTTAAGTGATAATTAAGCGGCTTTTCAGTTCAAAGTTTTTACTGACAAGATCTTCACGGAAACCTCCCTATATAAATGATTAGAAAAATATGATATGATATCACGCTCGGGCGAGTAATGATTCCACGCAAAAATTATTTAATATTTCCAAAATGCCTTCTTATCAGATCATTCATTAAGCAATCAACTATTCGATTTTAATAACTGACAGGTTTTTTTTTGAGAGTTTGGTTGTCATTCTTGTATAAACAGCACCGTAAAAAAAACGCTATATCATTCTTTATTGGATATACGAAGGAGAGAATAGAAGGTAAATTAGTCGTGTCTGACTGGTCTTTCTTCTTTCTTGAAGATGGCTCATTCGTCTTTGTTGTTTCTGGTGTCTGTAATCTTCTAAGCGTTTTTTTTTTCCAGTGAAGCGCTCGTAAATAGTTGTACTGGAAATTGTGAATGCAAGGAGATAACGGGGGAAACAGGACTCCACGCAAACTGCACATTAACAGACTTAAAAGAGCTGAAGCCATTTATTCTACGACCTCTTGAAGTGAAGGACACTGTAAGTTGAAAATTGTGGTTCGTTTTACAGTGTTAGATTCATAGACAACATTTTCAATGAAATGACAATACAGTCAACAAAGCAATCACAAGAGAGACTCGATATTTCTTCGGTGAAACAAGCGCAGGAAAAAAACATCTGCTCTTTTAGGCTACTTAGATACTAAAGTGCATTATAAATTATTCAAACATGGCATCTCACTTAAACCTGTTTTATTCTCGTCACAATTCAGAAAAATCGTCTTATCCAGTGAAGTGGAATTTGTTCCCGAAGGATCGTTCGGAAACTTAACCAACCTTGTTCATTTGTAAGTATAACACTTTCTTTGTTCATATTTTGAAATATCGTGTTACGGTAAATATCCAGCAGCAAATAATCGTAGCAGGGGTGAGGAAGGGGTGGGCGATTGACAAACTTTTGCCCGCACCGATTTCGCCCGTTTCGCGATATCGCGCGGGAATTGTGTCATGGTTAGGAATGGCCGCCATCTTGGATCCTCCATCTTGGATTTAAATCATTAATCAAAATTAATCGAAACCCAAACAAAAATTAATTTCAATTGTAAAATTTACTTCAAGGAAGTGTGAAGTTTCCTTTTATTCAAACGTTAATTTAAATTTGGGTAAGGCATGCTTGTCAAAATATGGTTGCCATGGAAACGGCACGTGTCATGAAAAAAGATGCTCCCAGATAAATTTTACAAAAATGCATGAAGTATGGCGGGTATTAATAGTAAAATGCTTCTACAGTTGTAAACGTTCAAAGTCAACACCCCTCCCCCCCGGTATGAATAGGGTTAATACAAATTGTAAGCAAAAGGAAGCAAACTCAAGGCTTTTTTATATTTCCTTTGATCAAAAATAAGACAATTTCAGCGAAAACTTCTCGAGAGATCTCAAGCTAAGATGGAGTCTCTCAAGGAGACTATGGGAAAATTGTTGGGATTGCTCATCTTATCGAGAAAACCGTTTTCGGAACTTGAAGTTGACAGAATGGTGAGTCTATAGGTGCCTCTAATTTTGACTTTATGAACTGATCATTTTTGTTTTTAAGGTGATGTTATAAGGGACGATTCGCAACGACGATTTTCAGCGTAACATGGGTGCGCGGACGATTTTCTTCGCAAATTTTGCTTTGCGAAGTTTTTGAATCAGCTTCAGAAACTTGCAACACAAAAACACGAATTTTACTCAAGTTGTTTCGTGTAACATACCTGTCGTTAATTTTGTTGCACTAAAAATCGTCGTTGCGAATCGTCCCGTGTAACATTTCCCTTAACAGAAAGTTGGGCAATAAAAAAAATTATACAAAGCTTTTGCGTTAGAAAAAATTTCGTGCACTGCTGTGGAGCGACGTAAAAAATCTGGCAAACTAGTGAAAGAAAATTCGCGAACAATCTTTAGTCGATAAAAAAATTCGTGCTGAAAAAAAAACGTTTGCGATCGTTCTGGAACTTGATTGTTAGTATTCAAGTATCTTTAGTTGTTTCTGACAACATATCTCAATCTATCCACGTGCACGCAAGGTACTGAGCTGTGGAACTAAATGCATTTCCCTTTTGTAACGGCACAGGAAGAGTACGATACAGGAAAATAGCACGTCCTCCCAAACTGAAATATATACGCTTATCAGGGTGGGATAATTTAATTTTTTTTTTACTCAATTAAGGTCAGTAATCATTTGTAGTTCCTTTTTTGTGATGCCATGCTTTTAAATTTAAATTTCATTTCATTCCGCCCACATAAACACGTGCACTATGGCAATGTTTGCTTGATAATGTTTACCATTTTGAATTTAGACTTCGTTGCGGTTATTAAAAGTCGACAAAGGAACGCCCCCAAACAAATTAAAAGTTCCAGAAGATTGTAATACAAACAGGATGCTGCAGTTAAGACTTCCTTTGTTAAATAACCATAAATCAAAACAAAAAAAAAATTAGGTGTGATGGTGAATGAAAACTTGTACTTTGAATCTTATGATATTTCTGTAATTCGGGCTTTGATTAAACCATAATAAAGGAAAAACCACAGCGACAATTTTTGTTTCACTTATGTCTCAATCTTTTCTCCTTGCCGTTAGGTTCAGTTTGCCGATTTTTACTAATTATTTGATTAAACCCTTCAACGCCCAAGACTGCCCGAAAAATCACATCCAATAAACTTGTAAAATATAGAGCGTTTGCACGTGACTTCACGGCGGCCATATTGGTTTGGAAGACCTTAGAAAACATCGGTCTGGAAGAGTCTAGATTCCATAGCTCAGAAGGAGGTCGGACACTTATTGAGAATTATATAACGTAATATCGACACTTAGAATTTTATTTTCAATAAATTTTTAAGTGTAAAAAAGAAAATCTAAAATCCCCACTCAGGATTGAACCTGTTACCTCAGCTAGGCTTAGGCTTGCATAGCCTACCGTACCAGAGTACCACCTAGCTTCTCGGGTTGTTTAGCCGTAAATTTAACTATATTAACTGCTAACCCTATCCTCAACTGAAAGCTAACCAGTTACTCCGTTACGTAAGTCTCAATAAGGCGTCCGAGATGGTCCAGGCCGTTGTTATCTAAGGTCTTCCTATTGGTGTCCGAAAACAATGAAATGGCGGCCATATTGGTGTCCCAAACGAATCTTTTTATTTATTTATTTATCCAGTCCCGCTGCCCGCCGCCCGCCCGTGTTGAACAGGGCAAGTTCGCGGGCGCGTATTACGTCGCAAAACATGCGCGTATGGCGCCACACAACATCTGAGATGTTTATTTTCATTACAGATTTCACAACCAAAGTAGCGGGATTTAAAGAATTTCCAAGCAAGTGCTGGGGACTTAAAGGTAAAACAGATTACATTTTTCGATGGGAATTTATGTTGATATCAATCTGTGATTGACTTTTTCTTTGGGGGTTCTTGTGTAGTTTTAGAGAATTGTTTTTAAAACGTGCTTAAATTCAGTTGTATCGATTTCTTGAATTTCATCCAAGGCAGCTCGGCGAACTCGATGCGCCATAAATGGTACGCGTTTTGCTTTTAAACATAAACTAATAGAGATTTGAATAAAATTTTTCGAAAGAGATTGTGTTGTCCATTTTTATGTGTTTGTTCATCCATTTCATAGATTGAAATAGATACATAGATTGATTATAGTTCTTCTTCTATATCTTCACTCACATCGCCTTATGCAAATATGTTTGTGTATTTTTGCAATTTTGATTTCCAAATCAGTTTCTCGGGCAATTTTTGACAAGCAACAACTGTATTTTATTCGGAAAGTAGTCGTACTAGTTATTGTAGACGGAGAAAAAGTTGTTTTTGTGAACTTTTGTACGGTCTAAATGTACTGTGCAGACGGTCTCGTAATACTGTTTTTGAGAATTGCTAAAATTGAAAAATAGCCCGGTCGTCAATCTTAATTCTTGTGCTTCCGACCTTTCAATTCACCTTAGTGTTAAAGGGGCTATGTCGCAAGGTGAGTCTGTGCAATGAGTTCCTGTCATGTGACGTCACACATGTCAAATTCTATTGTTCCCTCCCGGATCGCGGTAAGTTTTATCGCGCTTGCACTCGTGTCGAACCACGCGAAGTAAACAAACACACGATCGATTTCGCTTTTAAATTCCTCCCCAACTTCCACCACAACTGGAAGACATCGAATTTTTCTAAGGTACGACTAACAAGTCGCAGAAATAATTTAACAAAAATCTAGCCAAGTAAATACTCTGACTAATTTGTAAACTTGAGATCTATCCTTCCACGCAATACGACGGGATGGAACGGCCGATTGTAGCGAATTCGACAGTAATGGCCGCCAACTTGATAGAAAGCCACCGGACGTTTTTCAAGATATTAGTACCCAGTACTCACCCGCCATCCTCGCAACATAGCCCCTTTAAGTTTCACCTTAGTTAAGCTTGTCCAGGGAGCGACGCTGTTAGGCTCAGCCTATCTATATATACCTAATTCAATAAAGGTTGCTTTGGTCATTGGTAATTGGGCATTGGGAAGCTATTGTTTGGCGGTCACTCAAGCGAAGCATTGCATTGTGTTCCGCATGCCAACTGCCAAAGCAACCTTTGTTGAATTAGGTGTATATTATCTTTAGAATTTCTCTATTTGGTAAGCTTACGCAAGTAAAATTGAATTGACTGTCCTAATATTGGCTGAAACTTGTGTTTGACAAATGGCCTTTTTACAAGAGAGAATGAGGTTTGAATTCTGCCAGTATGAAACAACAACGAATTTCTCAGTAAGTCAGGGAACTTTAAATTTCCCAAAGGCCCCTGTTGCAGTTTAATCTCAAACCATGATCATTTTATAATTTCTCTTTACGCGCATGATAAAAAATGTATCACAGATGATAGGACAAAAGCGTAATTGAGTGGCTTCACTGCATGACATTGCACAAAATGTATAATTTTTTAATGAAAATAACTTTAACATGCAAGGCTGATTATACAGCTGAATTCGTTCGGTTTCTCTTAATAATATTTGCCCAATATTTCGGTTAGACAAAACTTACCTTCATCGGGGGCTAGGAAAGCTAGCTTTCCTAGCCCCCGATGAAGGTAAGTTTTGTCTAACCGAAATATTGGGCAAATATTATTAAAAGAAATCGAACGAATTCAGCTGTCTGATCAGCCTTGCATGTTAAAGTTTATTTTTTATTTAGTTCATTGCTGATCCTGATCTGCACAAAGATCCAGCTACATTTTGCTCCTGTTTGTTCAAGTAGTCCTTGCATTGTTACCTAACTCTTTATAAAATATATTGTTTACCAATAAATGAGCATGGCGAATACTCAGGGAGTTCGCCTTTAATTTAATTTTACTGTTTACCGTTAAAAGGCCTCTTGTTTACCGTTGGATGGGCATGGCGAAGACTTGTTCGCCCTAAATTTGTGATTGGTACGCAGTGTGTTATTTATTATATATCTTTTTTACAGAATATATAAAAATATTAATATTTTCTATTTATTTTTCTATTTCTATTTCATTTTTACGCAAAATTTGCAATAGTATATATGGCCGGATGTATTTAGTTTTTTTATGCAGTTTTCTTTTGTGTAACTAAACCCGCAGTCGTTTAAAATTAAAATTGGTATCAACTTTATGCAAAATTTGCAAAATTGTATATACCGGCGACGATAATTAGTTGATTAATATTGCGTGCGGTTCTTATGTGTAACTAAGCCCGCAATCAGGTTTTAAATTACAGTCATGGTGTCCCAATAACTCGAGTCGTCAAGCGAAACATTTAAACAGTTCGCCGGAGTTATCGAGGGTTGAATTTTAAAACGAAGTCCAGTGTAGCTGGGGAGATTGTGGTCAGTATTTGGTTCTATCGAGTTAGCGAGAAGTAAGCGAATTTTGTTTACAATTACTGCCCCATTAGCATGATTTCTTGATGCAAAGGTAAAAGGCATTTATTCACAAGCCTAATGGCTCGGCAACTGCCTGAGCCGGCTTAACCCGGTTACCGTATGAGGCGACTGAGAGTATTACTACTCTCCCCTAGATGGGATGCTAGCCCATCGTCGCCGATACCCATTTATATTATTCCCCTGGGCAAAGTTTCTTCACAAAGGAAACAACACGATGACCAGGCTGGAACCACCGACCTTCAGGTTGAAAGTCCGACACGCTAACCCACAAGACCACCGCCCCTCCACATATCTATAAACCTAACTACAAAGAAGGGCATAAAACAATTATTCATATGGAAGGCAACAGTATATAGTATTTTGTACATTTATCTACTGAAGAAAAAATTGGATCGACCAATGAAAAATTCCGACCGATTAAAAATTCTCGACCTCCCATAATCTTTTTTTCGACCGGTGATCCATTGTTCTAGAGTAGCCATCATCAATTCTGGAAGAGTGTGAATTTGCATCTCGCTAAGTGGAAATACATCTGGACTTGTTTGTCATTAAACTAAAGATAATCTTGACCAGTTTTGTCCACTATGGCCTTCCGGAACGGGCGCTTTGGTCAAATAACGTGACGGCCATATGCGCCTTTTGGCGCGGAGAGATTAAAGGTTAAGTTAAAAACAAATAGTTGAGTCCCATATATCAGATATATCCTTCGTGCAATGCGCTCTTAAAAAGTTGAAATTTTACCAGCATTACTCAACAATCAGTGCAGTTTTTTTTTTTTTCAACATTACACGCAAAAAGCTAAACATTGCGTAGAGTACTAAGTTTACGTCCATTTTCAACTTGGAAGGCCGATTCATATTTCAATTCGCTTACAGGAAGATAAAGTAATGGATATCCTCTGTATATTTTTATTTAGAAAATTCGATCTATTTTATGCTGTGATCATGGTAAAACATTAATTATACTAATAAGAGCATAACCAATGTCATGTCATGGCCTCTTTGTTCCTAGCCAATGAACTTTTAGTGCAATGTGCTTTTTTTGACAGGTACGAATGAAAGCTTTTTGTTAACGTAAATAGATCCATTGCTGGTTTGAATGAATTTAGTGGTGTATCATTACTTATGTCAAGTTTGTTTTAGTTAAGAAGTATAGTTTTTAAGTGATTTAAGCGGCTTTTCAGTTCAAAGTTTTTACTGACAAGATATTCACGGAAACCTCCCTCATATAATTGATTAGAAAAATATGATATGATATCACGCTCGCGCTAGTAATGATTCCACGCAAAAATTATTTAATATTTCCATTAATGCCTTCTTATCAGATCATTCATTTAGCAATTACCTGTTCGATTTTAATAACTGACAGGTTTTTTTTTTTGAGAGTTTGGTTGTCATTCT